>BLKR01014972.1:0-138427 GCA_011170035.1 Teleogryllus occipitalis | reverse complement strand
CGGAGGGTCCAGCGTCCCGGTGGTTGGGTGGTGGTCGAGTGGTCGGGTGGTCGGATTGCGGGTAGTTGCGCGCCCACTTAGCGGTTGTGCGGGGCCAGTCGCCGCCCGCCGGGGCGGCGCCCTCTCAGGCAGAAGCGCACTCTTTGTGGGGCTGTTAGCGTTTGCCCCTTGCTGCTTGTTATCGTGGTTAATCTGGACGACTCTTCTCTCGTTAATTGGATGCTCCGTGTGTTCTTGTGCGTGTGCGCTATTTAGGAATTACGTGAACCATGCTAGTTACCTTAATGACTTGGCGGAGGGGCGCTGGAAAGAATCGCCTTAGTTTTTGCGACCTTCTTGGCGAGGAAATAATTATCAAATTTTGTTCTACTGGTAGTTCTCTTGCGAGTTGCATGTAAATATTCAATGATATCACAACACTAGTCAAAAATATATGTAGGTGAGTATCTGGGAAAAGAATGATTGTATAATACTAGTCTTGTAATTTTAATAAATTATTGTCTTACTGTTGGAGAAATTATATATTTCACTGGATTAATTCAGAAAAATTAATTACATCGGAACTAACATAAAAATACTTTATCACTTGAAAAGAATAACTTTACAGTGATATTTTTGTGACAAGCTAGGTTCCAATACTTAATGTCACACAGAAATGTTAATATTGCGTGTGTAATACATTGCGTACATATTTCTCACGGCAGATTTTTAAATGCATTCAATAATTGAAGGGCTTGGAGAAGTAACTTCATACCACGGAAACTTCACACAAGCCACTGCAAGCCTACATGCATTCGTAAATGTTAGTACATGGGTTTTGATGAAAACTCTTGTGTGGATTACCTGATTATTAATGCCTTTGGGTCCGTAAAAACATCGGGGGTTCATCTAAGCATTTTTCTACGTCTCCGACTGTGTGATTCCCCCTACTAAGTTAGCTATTCTCGCATATGGAATTACTGGCCACGCCGAGGATTTGTGCGTATCGGTCGTTGGTCGGCCGATGCATCACAAGACATATTTTGTATTTACATCTCTATATTTAATATGTACAATATTATAGTTTAAATAAGTATTGTAGATCTTGAAAGTTGTCACACGATTTTATATTTTGCCTCATTTTTTCCCAAGCCTGAGAGTAGTAATTTAAAGAATTTGCATTCTGTTCAGTTAATTGTCATCAAGGTGTATTATATTTCAAACATATTAGAGAGGAGTTACTTCATTTCTGAAATATAGAGGAAAGAATCCAAATTCGGTACCTCATTTTATTTTCTAATATTTTTAAATTGGATTTTCCGTACAATTAAATCAAAATATTTGCTATGCATACCTTACTTAGTTATACACATTTTATATTCAACTTAAAAAGATTGATCAATCAAGTAATCGTTGATCGATCTAGTAACTGCTGATTGACTTAAGAATAAAATAATTTTGTCGTAAACATTACATTTTATGAATTTATAAAAAAGGCCTCCTAATGTAAGCCACCTACAAACGTTTTAGGAAATGGATTAAACTAAGTGAAAAAAATCTACAAATAGATTGAACTCAGTATAAGTTTGCAAAAATACAAGTTTATCACCTTCTACATAAGAAATCATGTCATATGTATTGGATATTGTCTAGATATTCAAGTGGGATAAAAGTCATCTATATAAGCAATTTTTTCCACCCCTGCACGTTCTACATAAGCCGAGAGTGAACACTTAACGCACATCAACCATAGTTCTCCTACAGCTCTCCGAAAATTTACACGGCAAAAACATGTTCTCCGCATCTTCTTCGTCTGAGAGAGAAGATAACCCTGGTAGAACTTCCAGTGTGCAAGGGCCAAAGGACATCTCGTTTGATTCCTGGCGGAAGGTGGAATCTTCCTTTTGCATCTTTTTACTTTAGATTTTTTAAAATCTCTCTTTTTTCAACTTCTTTTGGATTAAATTCCAAAGTTGTCTCTTGACCTCTTTCTTCTTTTTGTCCTCTCAAATTGATAGGTTTTAGAATACGATGTTGCTTTTCATTAGATTCTAAGATACCAAAGTGTTAAATACTTTATTGTTTTCATTTTACAAGACGAAAAATTGGAGCCTAGCGCTAGGAACCTTGGGAGTCTCGGGTTATGCACCAGCGTGTTTATATTTCCAATGCCAATAACTGTTTTACGAGGCAAGTAAAATAAATTACGTTACCCTACATCAATAGCTTGTAATGTCACATTCAAAACAATGTAATGGTTAGATATTTTCCCGATGAAGTAGCAAAATCAGGCAGCTGAGAATAAGCACTTGAAAAAACTTTGCTTTTCACTGTTTGCACTAATGTGCGACTGTCTGGCGAGAAGTGAAAATGAAGACACTACCGCTTGACTGAGCCTCGGATTTGCAAAGGACTATTATTTTAGTGCGTTTCCAACATCACTCTTCAGAGCTGTAAAACAAGGCTTTCTCATTAGGAACCGGGTCCAGGTTTGGGTTTCCTTTACTAGTTTGTGGTTCTCAGGAAATGGTGAGAGTTTCTGACAGAAATCTTATCGGTGCGTTCCACGGCAGGGTTAGTAAAGCATTTATTGTTCATAAGAATATGTTCTAATTATATTATAAATTATTAAAATTGCAGAAAATTAGTAAAATAGCTACATTTACTGTCCGATAGCAGCTGTCAACTGGAACAGGCCAGTTTTTAAGAAACGCGCTAAGGTCAGATATTTGCAGAATTGAAAGCTGTTGTCCAAATTGCAAAGCTGAATCCTGGGATGAATGTTTGAACAAATATGAAAGCAGGCAGATACACAAGGTAAAGGAATATCGTCGAAACGGTTAACAGCATTCAAATTTTTCTTTCACACTCGGTTGTACAGCGTATCGTTTCTCTGGTGGGCTACAGCCAATCAGAGTCGGGCTGCTTATTTCTGTCTTGGTGACAACACCGAGCGCGACCGGAGGGCCGTGGTTTTGTCGCCCTTTATAGGTTTGATACGTGTCGTTGGCTCCAGGTTTGAAACGACCTGGACAGATACAAGAAATAAGAGTAATTACGACCCCACAAATAAAAGAAATTGCATCAGTTGCGGTACGTGATGTGTGGCGACCGTTGGGAAAAGGTATGTCACTGCGAGACACGCTGTCGGCTACCATCACTCGGGTCGATCAAAAGTGGATCTCTCAGCGGCCTGTGCCTACTAATATCCAGAAAGCGATTATTCCTCGTCGGACGGGCCAACGGCTGTCAAAAAAGAGTGGGTGATCGTCTAACGAGCGTCCGACAATCGGGGAGGAGGGGTAGAAGGACTGGTGCGCGTGCGCGAGAGGTGATTGGGGGATCCCGAGAGGTGATTGGGGGAGCGCGAGAGGTGGTTGGGGGCGCGAGAGGTGATTGGGGGATCCAAAGCGCGGCGAATGAGTGGGTGAACAAAGAGGGAAGTGGACGAGCGAATGAGTGTGTGGTCTAGCAAACGGTGGGTGGATGGGCAAACGAATGGGTAGATGAGTGAACGGTTAGGTGAAGTGGTGAAAGGGGTGGGTTTACAGGTAGGGATTGATGAGTGGGTGGATACAAGAGTGGGTGCGTGGGCAATCGAGGATCTCGGGTAGGTAAGCGGGTGGATAGGCGGGCACTCGGATAGGTGAGTGGGAAAACGAGTGGGTGGATGGGCAAGAGGATGGACGAGGGTAGAGGAGTCGAGTGAAAGGGTGAGTAAGCTTCCGGCTGATTGATTGTTTAGTTATTTCGGACGCGTGCACTGCTATGGTCGTTAGTCTCGTAGATGTAGTGCATGTTTCATCGCGGGAGGTGGCGGAGATTCCTTCCCCCCCCCCCCGCTAGATATCCGGGAACGACATACCCGTCGGCTTACCGGGTTTTCCCCAACAATGTACGTCCCACTAGTGAGGCACCGCCTCAGTAGGGACCAGCTCTAATCTCCCAAACCGTTAGCGGTAGCTCAGTGCATCAACTGATGTCACTACAGCGCCTCTAAGCGGGAGGTCCTAGGTTCGAGTCCTGACGGCGCCAGGATTTTCGGCACTAGCTTTTCAGCTAGGTTGAATTCAGCTGCTGTCTGGAGGAGAATTCTAGCGGCCGGCTGCTCTGATCGGTAGTTTTCCGTGGTTTCTCCGATCAACGCCAGGCGAATGTCGGAGCAGTACCCTACAAAACGGGCCACGGACCGCGCGCGATCTGTCCTTCCTCTTCCTTGTCCTATCCTCTCCCCTTACACATACCCTTACACTAACATGCACTACACTCCCACATATCCCGGGAGACCGGTTGGGAGCTTAGAGCTTGTCGCGAGTGGGGCGGTGCCGCGCTGGTGGGAGAGTCCTGGTGAGGGGGAAACCCCACTAGCCGACAATAGGTCGGTGCCGGATCTCGCCATCCAGCGGGGGAAAATCACCGCCATCTCCCGAGAACATGCACTACACTAACGGGACTAATGACCGAAGCAGTTGTCGAGCCCGGAAACACGAAAAAATCAATCAATCTATCTCCCAACCGGTCTCTTGTCATGTATGGTAGTATAGTGAACGTACGTGTACGTGTGTGTGATCAAGGGGTGAGGATAGGACAAGGAAACTGAAGGAAATGTAGCGCGCGGTCAGTGGTCCGTTTATTACGACAGCTCCGGCAATTCGCCCGGCGTTGATCGGAGAAAACACAGAAAACTACCGATCACAGCAGCCGGATAGAATTCTGCTCCAGAGAGCGACTGAATTTAAATTAGCTGTTTTAGCCACTGTCGAAAATCCTTCTACCGTCGGGACTCGAACCCTAGGACCTCCCTGTGTCAGAAGCACTGCATTGACATTTATTGATGCCCTGAGCCACCTAAACCGATGTAGGCTACCGTAAAGGAGGGCGTATATCGGAGGGAAGAGGTGCACGGGCGATAGTGCGTGCACACGGGAGGGTGGGTGCAGGGCGGCTAGCGGGGGGGGGGAGACAGCTGACGGACGTTTGGGTAGGGAGACAGGGGTGGAGAATCGGTGCGCACAACGCGACTTTATTTACTTTAGAGCTCTGCGTCTACCTTGGAGCGCGTCCAGCCACGAGCGCTTCACTTCCTGCTTTCTTGTCTCAGTCCCCCCCCCATTTTACCCCCGCTCCCCCACCCCGCCTCTGCCCCTGCCCCCCGCCACACAGTAGCCGCCTCGGAGGGGAAATGCCGAAAAAATTTCCCTCTTTTTTTGGTTGCAGTCACATTTTCTCCCTTCCGACTTCTGCAGAGAGAAATGCCTCGTGTTCCGTCATCAAGATTTGTGTTCTGTGTTTTATCTTCTTGTTTTAGGCTGTTGAAGAGCAGTGTAGCGGAGATTTGAACATTGTATAAGGACATTTACGCTGAAGTTCCACTTTCATTTTAAATACTATTTTTTTATGTGTGTTAACACATTTTGCTGCTTTACTGTGATATATAAATCCATTTCATTGTCCTCGTTTGTTTCCAAGAAGGGTTGAAAGAAGATAAATAGTACACGGCATCTAAGTGGTATATATTGGACAGCGGTTTTTATTTGATTTTCAACGCAAAGTGTGAAATAATTGTTGCAAATATGAACATACAGATATGTTTCAAATGTTTCTCACAATTGCCTACTGAAAATTTCCTGCCATCTTTTACATACATTTGGCTTCCTGAGTGAGAAAGACTACAGTGGTAATTTTTCAAACAATGCTCACGTCCATATAAATATATTTGAGCCAAATGAGTGTCAAATACTTGCCAGTTGATCGGCTCTTTAGTTATTCCTTGTGAATATTTTGTATGCGTGTAATGTAATCTTCGTTTTGGTAATTAACCTAAAGACATGTCCAAATAAACTGCATTCAACACTAACTTCTTCCTCTATACCTTTAATATTAGGAGTACTTTGATGTCGTTCGCTTTTCGAAATGATTCGGAGCATGTGGTGATAATAATTATTAAACTGATTGAATGATTCACTCGCGCTTCCCAACTTTGTTATCGTCTACGCGAAGAGATTTTGAACGTGTGAAAATAATGTTTATCGCAGTGGTTAAGTACTCTACTGGCGTTGAACAACAGAAAGCAGTGACCCGTTTCCAAAAATGTGGAATAAAACAACTTGTGAATCCGATTTCAGTCCTCAGCCAACTGTAACCCTCATTTACGTAATAAACCACAAACACCTGTAAATTAATTCCTGTTAATACCACCTTCATTTATTCAATATTACAGGAACTTTGTTGCAGGTGGTATGCAAAGTTATTCTAAAATCATGGCGATAATGTTTAATTCAGTGGTTGAATAGCCTCCTTACGTTACAAAACTGAAACCAATGACCCTCTTCCAAGTACGGAGAAACTACCCCAACTTGTGAATCGGAGTTCAGTTGCCCGCCGACCGTAATCCTCATTTACCTAATTACCCCCAAACTCCTACAAATTAACTCTTGTTCAAACGGTTTTCATACATTTCAACATTACAGGAACTTTGCTGCAGTTGTTATGCAAAATAATTTTAAAAACATAGTGATAACGATAATTGTAGTGGTTGAATAGCTTCCTTACGTCGCCCAGCTGAAACCAACGCCCCGTTTCCAAGAAAGGACGAAATACCCCAACTTGTCCATGAGCCTAGAATCCCCGCACAACCGGTTGGCTTTTTTGATATATTGATTGATTTTTTCGTGTTTCCGGGCGCGTCAACTGCTTTGGTCGTTAGTCCCGTTAGTGTAGTGCATGTTTTTCCTCAGGAGATGGCGGTGATTTCCCCCCGCTGGATGGCGAGATCCGGCGCCGACCTACCGTCGGCTAGTGGGGTTTCCCCTTCACCAGGACTCTCCCACCAGCGCGGCAATGACCCAGTCGGGACAATCTCTAAGCTCCCGACCGATCTCCCGGAGTATGTGGTAGTGGAGTGCATGTTAGTGTAAGTGTGTGTGTGTAAGGGGAGAGGATAGGACAAGGAATGGGAAGGACAGATCGCGTGCGGTCCGTGGCCCGTTTAGTAGGGTACTGCTCCGGCATTCGCCTGGTGTTGATCGGAGAAACCATGGAATTCTCCTCCAGATAGCGACTGAATGCGACCTAGCTGAAAAGCTAGGGTCAAAAATCGTGCCGCCGTGGGGAGTGGGAACCTAGGACCTCCCTGTCCGAGGCGCTGCAGTGACATGAGTTGATGCACTGAGCTACCGCTCCCGGTCGTTTCCAAGAAAGGATGAAACACCCCAACTTGTCCATGCGCCTGGAATCCCCGCCCAACCGGTTGGCAGTCGATCGTCTTCCTAACTGCTGCACGGGCGGATCCGGTTTTGCTTAAGTGCTTTGGTTAATGAACCGCCGCGTGGCGCGTGGGTGGCGGGCGGAGCGCTGCAGGCAGTTTCCGGAGCGCCGCCCGGGTCTTGTCCGAGTGCCCCGCAGCGCTCCCGGAACTTGCCCGGAGTTGGGTCTCGCCCCCGCCCCCGGCCCCGCGCCCGGCACAGCCCGGAGTGCGCGGGCGCCGGAGGGGGCGACTGGCTGCGGGGGCACGCTGGGGACGACACGGCGACACGGCGTGTTGCGCCCTCACCGTCGCCCGGAACTCGAAGGCCCCGGCGCCGGAGGCGGTCGCGGGGAAACTAGAAACGCGAGACCCGGAGTTCAAGCTTTGCTTGCACACCGTGGACCTGTGATTGATTGATTATTAATTCCGAGCGCGTCAACTGTTGGGGTTATTAATCCCGTAATTATAGTGCATGTTTTCATCTCGGCTGGTTGTGCTGATCATCTCCCACGCCCTGGCGATGTCTGGCAACGGCTCGGGTTGAGGGGGATTTTGCGACACTGCGCCAGCAGGGACAAGCGCTGAGCTTCCGACTGGCCTCCCGACGTTTGTGGTAGTGTAGTGCATGTGAGTGTAAGTAAGGGGTGACGATAGGTCAAGGATAAGGAAGGAAATATCACGCGCTGTATGTGGCTCGTTTGTAAGGGTACTCCTGGGTGTAAGGGTGAAATCATTAGAACGCCGGAGAAAGAGGGCATTGACGCTGTATAAATCTTACGTTAGTTGCTCCGCATGGCAGGAAATTCGGGAAAGTCTAGATAAACCAGATTATTTAAACAGATTTGATCACAAATATAAAATTAGAACAAGAATACAAAGAACGGACGTAAGGAAATTCTCCTTTGTAAACAGAACTATAGTAAGTTGGAACGATTTGCCTGCGGTTGTTTTTGACCCTTTTCCTTGCTCAGCGCGAGGTTTTAGAAAACAAAATTAGGAAATTAGTCAATAGGGTAAAAACGTATAGTGAAGTGAAGTGAAGTGAAGTGAAGTAAAGTGAAGTGAAAGGTGCGATTATGCGTAGTCTACGGTAAAAAGTATTGAACAATTAATATTTAGATAAAGTTATATGCAGTGCAGTGAAGTGAAGTGAATTCATTTCTTCTGAATATGACTTAATAAGTTCTGACTGGTGTGTATGTGAGGGTTCCTTCGTCTCTCTATGTATACACGCGTATATGTTTGTATGTCTATTTGTGTAATATGTAAGTTTATTCGTTTATATGTTAGTGTATATGCATTTTAATGTTTAGTATAGGAATGTAAATGCCATCTGCATATATAGGAAATGACAAAGTCAATTTGTTTATATTTATTTTTTTATATATTATTATTTTATTTGTAATTGTAATTTTGGATTCTGCCACCGGACATCATTTGCCCAATTGTAGAATAAATTTCTATCTATCTATCTATTGCTCAGACCTTCGCCTGGTATAGGTCGGCGAAACCACGGAAAACTACGATCAGTGCAGCCGGCCACTAATTTCCTCCTTCGGACAGCGTTTGAATTTCACCTAGCTATGTACCTAGTGTTAAAAATCTTGTCACCGTTGAGACTCGAACTCTAGGACCTCCTAGTCAGAGGCATTGTAGAAAAAAATCAAATATGCAAACCCAGTAGTTTATACAAGTATTTATACATAAAAAGATGGCATTGAAAAATTGAAATGGAGACAACAGTTTAACCGTCAAACTGAGAATAATACTCGTTCGCAACCAAGAGTTTCTTGTGTGCTATGTAGAAGCAGGAAGTGAAAAATGGCTAAAACTGGTATTCCGTTTGCAGTAGCATCGTAGATGTGTATTTCATCCATTATTCACTTAATCAAGCATCAGTTGAATATATTTCCTCGTTTCAAGCAAGAAGCTTTCATTCTAAGTATTCCAACGTTGTGTGGGTTAGAGATTATTTTTTATCAGTTTATGTAATATATAATTTAACGCAGAACTCTGTACACTAATAAAAACTGTTTTGAGTATCCAATGAAAACACAATGCTATGCAAGGACTTTTTCATATTGTAGAATATTTTTCATTTCATTATCCTGGAAAATGCTTTTATTTATTCGTTCTCTCGTATACTCACAGAGATAGACTTCAAATATCAATTTGCTGAAATACTTATTACTATCTTTTCCAATCAATTTCAGTGAAGCAATATTATTTAGTATTCACATTTGTTAACAAGATAACTTGTAAATTTATGTTCATTTGAAGATAATTTCTCCGTACTTACTAATATTCCTCTTAACAAATGATCATCATTCAGTTAAGAATTATTTACATTTATCCAGAGATCAACTTGTATTGGTCTCACGAAGTAAAACGAAAACAAAGCTTGTTAAGATAGTAGAAGATATGTAGTCTCTAATCTAAGAAGATCATGTAAATCAGAGAATTTCTACGGATTAACAACAGCAACGTATGATGCAGTTCTTAGCAAAAATAAACGTCAGAATGTTCTTTCCCTTCCCTGGAAGTATATTTTTGTCTTAAATACATATTACAATAGGGAAGGGGAAGGGGAAAATGATGTTGCACGAACTCCGGATTTAGAGCCACAAAAGTACAAGCAAAGCTATCTATTTCCTTTTCTCCTACGCAAAATACAACGCACTTTAAGGAAATGATACGTACTACTTGTCTTCACTAGTAAGAAGAATACAACGTATCAAAACTCTTAAATTTTCTACTGATGCAACCCATTCCCGTTTTGCGAGTCGAATTAACTGTGAACAAAATATTTTTTTTATGAATAGAAAACTTAGTGATACATTTTTATGAATTTTTGAATTTTTACAGTAAAGGATAACAAAATTTAACGTATGAAAACCAGTTATAATGTTTAATTTCTTAATACTGTCGTAATAAAATTCTAGTAATGATAGTTTTTAACGTTTTACGTCTTTAAGTGTTTAAAATTAATACACACGATTCTGGACGTTCGACTTTCCTACTTTCATTTCTTATTAAGGAATTTTCAGATACATTACAAATTATTCATATTTATTTTTGTAGTTCTAGAGTTTTCATGCAATTTTTATTTATGTTTTACCACAACCATAATTAAAACATTTATTTGTAAATTTCATGTGAACAAAATTGGTTACATCATATTCAAGGATGATTAAGTTGATTATGAACATTGCCTAACGCAATAGAAAGAGAACATCATCGAGGTTTTCTTTGCGTGAACATACATTTACTTTTGAGGACTTTTTCAATTTAAGTTGTTTATATTAAAAATATATTACAATATTATAATTATAAAATAAACGCCTAAGATTCAGGTTAAAGGAACGGAGTCGCGAGAGCTTACATTTACAGGTTAAAGAGTAATGTATTATCATTTTTAATTTAAAAAATAGAAAATATATGATATTTGTCGATTAAAAATAATGAATTATCTTAAATTCCACGTTAACGGAACATTTAATAATGTTCGTAATGATATATTACTTTTTGTGGAATGTTGCGTATAAATTATGCTCGTTAAGTCTTATCATTAAATATTGATCAATTTTCTTTATAAAAAACAGCTTTTGTAGAAAAGCATTTTAATATTTTAGCAGTGTGCATGAAAGAAGTGTCAAAATAATGAATATTCCCAAAAGATGTACCACAATATAGATTGTTCGATTTATATTTGTTTTTATTGACGGTTGCATTAATTAACCAGATTTTTTCTTCTTTCAGGTACGATATGCTTTGGTGAACATAATATCTTACTTCTCTTCAAATTAGAATGGAATATAAGGTAAGATGACATAGAAAAAGAATAATACCTCTAAGTTAGTCGTAAATTTAAGTCACTTGCAAGAAAACTGTTCTATATCCATTACCTACTAGAATGAACTCAATAAAAATAATACTGAAACTCCGAACAGGTGGAAAAACATTCATAATTGTCAGTTATTTGCAATACGTTTGATTAAAATATCATTTTTGTTGATGATTTAATAAACTAACCGATATACAATATCCGACATGATTAGTCGTCTAACACATGCTTGGTTTCCAATACAGAATTTTAAACATTGAATGTCGTTTAATTTTAATTTGTGAGAAAATTTTTCTGAGCACTTAAAGAGAATTAATGTTTACCGCGTGATTATTGGAGCAGATTGAAGCTTTTTCGACATTGTCGACACCTCACGATCACACATAATGCTCGTAACGTATGCCAGAAAGCTTCTAACTCATATGATTGCTTCTTTCTTGGAACACACTACATAATTGTCGTACTCTTCAAAAAGTTTCGTTCCCGGCACATTCAGTGGGTCTCCATTATATTATCCCCACAATATTCCTTTGCAATATTGCCGCATGAAGTCGTTTTCATCTGAGGCTTGTGGAATAGCCCATCATCGCCATCTCCCGAGAAAAAACATGCACTGCACTTACGGGGACTAATGACCTAACCTGTTGACGCGCCGGGAATCATTAACTAACCAACGAACCAAACAAAATCTGGCGCTCACTATTAGAGCTTACTCTGGCTGGAGTGATGCCTTGCTGGCGGTAATAACTGGAATAGGGAAACCTCAAGCCGATCTGTAGATTGACACTGAATCTGACGTACTACAGGGAAAGAATCGTCTCCACTACAATAATGGGACGGGTGTAACATCCACTACAATAATGAGACTAATTACCATAGTAGTTGACGAGCTGGTAACAGGAAATAATTAGTCAATTAAGCATTTCTTAAAATGAACATTTCATACTCGCCACAAATCTTCCATTTCATTAAAGGGGAGATATTTCAAATAGAATGCGCAACAAAATAATAATATTACTTGATTAATTGCTACAAAATTTTGTACGAATACTTTTAAGAGGCAAAGAAGCAAAACGTGTTCTTTTTACTAAAAAGATTCAAAAATGTTTTATGGTACCGTATTGATCGTTAGGATATCACACTTGACGTAAAATCCGCGCAACGCCATGTAGAGCAAATAATAGATTTTTGTGAGAAATTTCCGAGAAGTGTCGGGATTCAGAAACTTTAACTGGTATCGCGGTCTGAAAAATGCGCACGGCCCGACGAAATGCGCCGGCACGAGATACTGCCGATACCAATTGCGTATTTCTTTCGCCTAGAGTTACCAAATATACGAGACATGTAATTATAGAGATCATGATCATGATTTTGAAAGCAAGCAGGAGCATGAGAATGAACGTGAATATGATTCCAATACTACCAACAATGAACGCATTTATTATGAAAAAAATGCCTCAGGCGGTGTGCCTACCCGCCATTGATTATTTGGTGTTTCTGTTCGCGTGAACAGCTGTCATTTGTCCCTTACGTGTGGTGCGTATTTTCCACGGGATGTGTTGGTGATTTTTAAGTAAAGTCGAATAATGAGATCCGGCGCCCACATGTGAACTGGGTGTTTTCCCCATCAAATATCTCTCACTATCGGAGTACTGACTTAGCTTAGGTCCCGACTGGTCGCGTGTCGTAGTGTGGTGCATGTATGTGTGTGTAAGTTGGAGATAAGAATAGGACAAGGAAGGGGAAGGAAACATCGCGTGCGGTACGTGGCCCGATTGTTAGGTCTGCGACATTAGCTATGCGTTCAACAGAGAAACCACAGAAAACTACCTGTTAGAACAGACGGCCGCTAGAATTCTCCTTCAGAAAGCGAGTGAATTCGATTTACCTATCTAGCTAGTGTCAAAACTCCAGTCACCGTGCAGGACTCGAATCCAAAAATTCCTCGTTCACAGGCACTGTAGGAACATTAATAAAGCCCTGAGCCAGCTCAGTCTAAGTTTTGCATCACGGTAGACATTGATAAAACAAATGTTAATTTTCAGACTATCTGATAAGATTAATGGTGTCAAATAATACGTTGAGTTACAGAAATTAAGCGTGAGCGGTGTCACAGACTGCTAATACCAATTAAAGGTTTTGGAAAGCGATACCAGTTAAAGGTTAAGCTAGTTAATTTTATTTATCTCGAGGACTGAATAATTCCCCAGCACATTCGTGACTGCCACCTTGAAGCCGCGCTGCTGGTGAAGCTTCTGCAGTGGCGCCTTGCAGAGCAAACCTCGCAGGCGGGAGGGGCGTGTTCAACCGGGCCGGGTCAGCTGCCCGGGGCAGCGGCGACGAGGCGGCGGCGGCGGCGGGCGCTGTCGGTGAGCGAAGAGGGGGAGCGGGGCGTGGAGGGAAGGGGCGAGGCGAGGGCGACGAGCCGCAGGGCTGCGATCCATCACGGCTATCGCCCACTTCCGCCCGCGCACCGCTCCTGCGCGCGCGCCCGCCCTCGCCCCGCCCAGCGACACCGCCCACCGACACCGCCCTCTCCTCGCCATGCCTCGCCACACCTTGCTTCGCCCTGCACCGTCCTGCTCTCTTCCACCCCGCTCCGCCTGGCTCTCTCCCATTCACTTTGCTCTCTCCCGTGCCTCCCTCGCTATCTCTCGCCTCGTCCCGCTCTCTCCCGTCCACCCATCTCTCAAATCCACCTCGCTCTCTCCCGCCCCGTCAGCGCTGTCTCTCGCTCCGTCCCGCCCTCTCCAATTCGTCTTGCTCTCTCTCGCCCCGCCCCGACCTGCCCGCCCGACCCGCTCCTGCCCGCCCGCCCCCACCCCGTCCGCCCGCCCTGCCCCGCCCCCCGCCCCTGCCCCACCCCGCTCCGCCCCGCTCCCCGCCCCGCTCCCGCCCCGCCCCCGTCCCGCCCTGCCCCCGCCCCGCCCCGCCCCCTCCGAGCGCGGGCGCGCGGCCGATATGCAATGGTAATTAGCCTCGCGGCGGGCGGCTGCCGGGCGTCCGTCAGGCGGCCAGCCGGCGAAAGGCGCACGCGGCTCGGTGGGCGGGCCGGCGTTAGAGGGCGCGAGGACGGGCACGGGGATGGAGAGCGAAGAGGCGGCGAGAGGAGACAGTATGAAATAAAATGGTAAGAGAGGACGTGAGCGGGACGAAGTAGTTGATGAGAGCAGACGGAATGGTGTGGTGAAAGGTGAGGAAATGAGTACAGCCAAAGTAGAGATGACGAGGATGAAAAGAATGAGATAGAATAGAAGTAGATGACGCGAACAAGTAGGGAGGAGGTGGTAATGGTGGAAGAAAGAAGGCGGTGGAGGGTGAGGTGACGAGAATTACCGGCATACAGAAGATGAGGGTGGAAACAATGAGGTATAGATGACAGGGAGTGGAAGAAGATGGTGGCAAGTTTAGGGTAAATAGAGAGGTATAAAGATGAAAGAGGCGGGAATAAATCAGAGAAGCAAAGATTGTGTGGGGCAAAAAGGGATAAGATGTCGGGGTTAGTGAGGGTGGACGTGGGCAGGTGGCAAGAGTCAATGTGAAAATGAAGTACTGCCCAAGATCGGCGAGGGTAGAAATGGAGAAGGCTATGAGAAGGGAATGAGGTAGCTAAATCCACGGGGCGTCCGTAAGGGCGGAAACAGGGACGACAAAGAAACATGAAACACGCCACGAAATAAATTGCACCAACAGCACCCAGGAGAAGATGGCGAAGGTGATGAAGTGGATGAAAAGAGGGTTCGTGAAGGTGAAGGAGGTGGTGTAGGTGACTGTGATGGCAGGTGAGGTGACAAGTTTGAGTGAATGGGTTCCCGTGGGTGAGTTGTAACTGAACTTGCGAGGACACAGGGAATGGTGTGCACGGAGAAAAGTGGAGCTAACTGAGGCGTCAGTGTTTGTGCCTTTGATGTTAAAAGAGTAAAGTGAACTAAGAAGAACAAGTTGCCTTCTCCTGGCACGACGGAGAGGGAAAACAGAAGACATCTATAATGGCTCTTACTGCAAACGTAACTGAAGGTGAATAATGTTCGGGTGACGCGTCGTTAGTACATTGCAGAAAGTCGAGTCACGGGACAGCAAGCGGTGAGAGAAATGGGGACCATAAGGTTATGATGTAGTGATTAAAGCATAAAATTTACAGCTTCCAGAAAGACGAGGAATGAGGTTACGTGTGTGTGGACAAGGAATGTATATGAGATGGAGGATAGGATGACTGCAAGACAGAAGTAAACGAAGCTATGATAACAACTGATGATAACTAATCTGACGGAATTGCGAACATGGAGATAAAGACCACATCTGCAACACGATAAGCGGTGAAAATTTTGACCTACTCACTAGGTAACACATTTAGCGCAAATCAACTGTTTAGGTAGCAACGCGTTGTGAAATGGAAAATCACCAGTCGGGGAGATCAAGGGAAACAAAAGAGCAAAAGGGAAGTTACAGTTGCAATGCAGAGTTGCGGTAGCGGGAATGGAATTATTGAAACATCGGGACTGCGATGGAAGTGCAGGGGTGGGAGGTTTAGGTGACGGGGACATAAGAGTGATGACGAACTTCTTTCTTCGCGTTTTGGCGATGATAGAGATGGCAAGAATAGCAACAATGGAATTGGGTGTATAATAAAGAAATGCCATGAGATATGAGAACAAAGTGAAATACAATTTAAGAGGTGAATTTGATGGTGGTGGATACAGGGGAGAAATATCGAAAACCTTTCAGGGGAGTGATGATATCTGAACTTTGGAGATTCTCTTACCTTGTTTTACCCCGCTGTCAAATTGCTTAGAGTGTAAATTCTACTTCTGTGTCGACTTAGTCTATTATTATTACAACTATTTTTTATTTACCAATCATTCATAGGAAGCTACATAGATTTATACGTTGTGGTAATACTGAATTCTGCATTCTGAATCTCTGTCTATAAAATTATTGTCCCTATTATTTTAGTTTTAAGTTCTATGTGATTATTTGGTGTAACGGCATTCCTTATTTGTTTTATATATTGTTAATTATTTCTATAATTATACCCTTGCATGTAACTGAGGTTAAAGCCAATAAATACATTTTCTTAATTACTTTACTTAAAATCTTTTTCCCTCAAGAGTGCTCCAACCGGTTTTGGATATCGGCCGTCTTTTCTTTGACCATAACCTCGTACTTTGAACTCCTTAACGCGAATCTCTGTCTTCATCGACGAGTGCTGTAGGCCCTGAAAATTCCCTTCCGCATGGGGCGTCAATGCGCTCTCCCTCCCCTGCATCCAATACTTCAGACTTCAGTGCTGTCTTCACCTCGGTATTCACTTTGGATACCACTCACACAGACAGTAATCCTTTAGGAAATCAATTGCACTGCGTCTGTTTCCAATTATGTTTCCTACGTTTCCTTCCGCTCGTCTTGAATATTTACCTCTCATAAATTATTACCTTTGCCGATGAGGTACTTTTCTGTTTTGCTTTGCGTTAATATCGTGTTTCTCTTAAATTTCCATTTAAAGAAATTTTTGGTTTTATTACTATTATTATTATTATTATTATTATTATTATTATTATTATTATTATTATTATTATTATCATCTTTATATTTACGATATGATATCTGTTATTTTTTACTTGTGGAGTTTTTTTCTTAACTTTGCCTTTACCTTTCTTTCGTCGTAACTTCTTATTCTGTTTCTCTCTACCTGCGTGTCTACTTACCTGTCGGTCTCCCTTTGGCATCTCTTTTCTCGAATCCATATCTGAACTCTTCGCTTAGCTGAACGATTCTCTTGGACGTCGTGTATTCAACTCTCGGGAAAGCGGAGAATTAAGCAGGTGGTGCAAACACCCTTTTTAGCTCAAAAAAATGGTGAAATCGAAGAACGCATGTCATAAGGATGTGATAAGTGAAATAAAAATACGGTAACTTACCACACTAGTTGCAAAATGCTTTGTAAATCAACTCTAACAACGAGGAATAGAATAACTATGTTTTTTCACTTCCACTTTGAGAGTAGTATATTTGATATTAATTAAGACAATCAATTTAAATAATTCCTACCATTAAGGTTTCTGTTTACACTCCATAAGCCTGCTTACGGAGTTTAAGTGCACACAAACCGCCATTCGTTTTATTCCAATTTAATTTCATGCTCTTGCTGTCCACTTTTAGTGACCTAACTCGTAAGAGTTCGCCGTGCTCTCATGAGGATTATTACCCTCTGGTTTTATGGAAGCGTCTGTTTCGCTACCTTCTCTCTCGCTCCTTCCTTCGCCATCACTCTCCGCCAATTCCATTGCGCTCCGGTGCTTCAACCCTCTGAAGAGAACATGATTATTTCCCCTTCAGTGGGAACATCTGACCCAGACATTACCAAAAGGCATCGATGGCCCATATTCACATACGAAACTTTATTGTGTTTTTCTATATATTTTTATTAAAAAGACTTCATTCGAAAATTTAGTTGTGAATTTTACTAATTTTGACAAAAAACAATGGTTTTCTTATCGTTTTGCATAATCATTGTCAGACTATCTGTAGGTTACCAAAATCAACATCTCTTAAGTAATTAAAATTAAAATCTACGAGTATAAATCTCTTGACAGAAAATTATTTCAGTAATACGAGTAATACAATTGAAAAAATAAATCTTCCTGAGAAGCAGATTTTAAATCGGGCATCTATAGGAACATGGGCATAAGAAGCAGATATCAAAGCCTCCAACTGTATGAACATCTGCTCCTGGGGCTTTGCTAGTTTAAAAAAAATAATGGTTTGCATGGAAAGGTCGCACGCAACATATGCAATTATTGTTTCTCCTTGAAGAATATAAGCGTACTGAA
The DNA here is from genome assembly GCA_011170035.1 of Teleogryllus occipitalis. Taxonomy (NCBI): domain Eukaryota; kingdom Metazoa; phylum Arthropoda; class Insecta; order Orthoptera; family Gryllidae; genus Teleogryllus; species Teleogryllus occipitalis. The sequence goes on along the minus strand of BLKR01014972.1, from coordinate 120,528 downwards.
TCACACGAGGAAGGTGAAGATGCTTGGTGTACTTATATTCCATTGGCAACAATAGATTCTGTGTCTGCCTGTCAGGCAGATGTTCTCACCAGAGGGTAAAGGTTGTATGAGAAACTGACGTGCTTTACTTCAGTTTACTCCAACTTATCTTTTGATCCACTTCTTATTTCTCTTCCTCTTTTCTTCATATTCTTCATCCTCTTTTATTTTTCAACTTTTTCTTATCTCTCCCATCTTCTACTTTTCTTCGTTTTTCTTTATCATGTTTTCATTCTTTCTCTTTCTGTTCATTGTATTATTCTCCTCTTCGTACTGTGACATACCAATATGTCACTGAATATTGTACAACATTTATTATAAATGGCGTCAATTAAAGGGGATATATTATGTGAATATGCTAGCATAGCAACGGTAAGCGAGCCGTCCTCAAGGTCAACATATTCATGCAGTGACAATCGCGGAGACGGCTAGTTGATTCTATATAGCATTCTGGGATTGGCCGAAAAAGCAGTGACAGTCGTGAAGACGGCTAGTTCGTTTTGCAAGAAATTTAGAGATTGGCTAGGTACGAAAGTACATCAAATGTACTTTGAGAGAAATGAGAGAAGAGAGAAGATGGTGTCTGGACTTGAGGACGGCGGCGTCGGAGATGGATAAAGATGGTCCAAAAGAGCGCGAAGCCATAAGGTTGGAACGGTCATGACAAACGTTTAATTTTATATTGGGTAAAGTTATACAATACCAAAATTGTTTTAAATTGTTTAATAAATTTCCATGTTTTTGTGAAATGAATATATGATTTTTCATTGAGCCAATTCTAGCAATGAAGTAGCAAGATAGAAACATATTTGCTTTTCAGGTTCCTCGACCGAGTTTGTTTGAGTATATTCAGTTTATTTCAGTACTTAACGTGCCCACGGATCGCGAGAAGAATGTGCTCAGTTGCTTGTGATGTTACGTTTACGAGATGGATCTTTGTTTTATTATCTGTGATTTATTATCTATGCAAGTTTTCCAAAGTTCAGTAGGGAATATAGTTATTCAAATTATCGTTTCCTTGTTCCCGAGGCAGAAAGACGATTCCTTCAGAAAGGACACGATCCATCTGTAATCATAATTCAATTCGTATAAGCGTTAGGGTAGGGATCACAGGATTTAAGAAAACATGTGAAGAATACACTTCTTCCCAAAGAACATTATCCACCGATTTAACTGGTTTTGACGTTAAATAAATAAATAAGTGAATATAAGACAGAAGAAAAGATCCCGCAGGACCCTTCGCCCGTTTGTTAGAATACTACTCCGACATTCACCTGGTACCGATCGAAGAACCCACGGAAAACTACCGAATAGCTTTAATTAATAAATAGCTATAATTCTCCTTCATAGAGATATAAAGATCTATTTTTGTAGAATAGATTTCACGGATAGCTTCTAGAGATGTTCTTTTTTCTTAACATAATTTTCGATTGAGCTGTAAGAAAAAAGAAAGAAGAAAAAAAGAGAGAAAGTTTTTCGTTTATTTAGGACAGCATTCAATTAAGGAACTTATAAATAGCTTCTCTAAAGCGACATACGATTCCATTCAGCCCCTTTGCTTTCTGTAAATACCAGAAACGCGTAGTACCGGCGTGTCACTAACTTTTGACTGGCGCTAAGACGACCGAGTGAGTGGGCGCCCGAACACCTCGCGGGAGACTGCTGTTGCTGATGGCATTCGTTCTCGCGCTCTCTTAGCAGCAGCGCCGGCGGTGGAGGAGGAGGAAGCGAAATTCACTGTGTTGCAGGCGAGTGCGAGGAGGCGGCGTTGGCGGTGGCTCGGGCAGGAGGCAGGCGAAGGCGGAATGGCGATGGAGTGGGTGGCGACGGGAGCGTGGAGGGTGCTGGCGGGGAATGAAGGGGTGGGAAGGGGAGCTTGGCTGTGTTGCAGAAGGGCGCAGGGAGGCTGCTGGGGAGACGGAAGGCGAGGGGCCGGTGGCGATGGACAAGACAGCGACGACGTCGTGGAGGATAGTGGTGAAGACTGAGTTGGCGGTGGAGGTGGGGTTGACTGTGTTGCAGAAGGATGCGAGGAGACGGCGGTGGCGGTGGTAGTGGTGAGGGTGACGAGATGGGGGTAGCGGTATGTGGATGGTGGGTGCAGGAGGAAAGGCGAGGAGGAAGAGATGGCGTCATGAAAGGTGGTGGCGGGGACTGACGTGCCAGTGGAGGCGGGGGTCCCTTTGCTGCAGGCGGCTGCGCGGAGATGGCGGTAGCGGGGTGGTGGCGAGGATGGCGGGGTGGGGTGGGGATAGCGGGTGCAGGAGGAAAGGCGAGGAGGCAGCGATGGTGTCCTGAAAAGTGGTGGTGGGGACTGACGTGCCAGTGGAGGCGGGGGTCCCTTTCCTGCAGGCGTCTGCGCGGAGATGGCGGTGGTGGGGTGGTGGTGAGGGTGGCGGGGTGCGGGTGGCGCGGGCAGAAGGAAAGGCGAGGAGGCAGTGGCAGCTGCGTGTTGGGTGGCGGCGGGACGCTGGGGGCGGTGCCGTTCGTTCGTTCCGCGCTCAAAGAGCGTCCAAAGCGGAATATTGGCGAAATATTCGCGGCCTTTGAAGGCTTCATTCCGATTCGCACTGCATCGTCGCCAGCCGAAAGTGAAAAGTGGTCGTTGGGGCGGAATGGGAAGCCGAAGTCAGCGCTGAGTGGGTGCAGCAGAGGAAGGGAAGGAGACGGTGGGAGGAGATGGAGGAGGTGATGGAGTTTGTGGCGGGACCAGGAGGGAACTGTGCGATTCGAGGATCGTCGATCTTCTTCTTCCTCGTCATACCCGTCGATTCACCTGGAAATTTCCCGTAAACTGTGTGTTACGTACGTAACACTGTTTGCGTTTGATGTATTCAGTCTTTTTATTCCTTTATATGTAGCATGTATTAAAACGCATTTCCTGTTTTATCATTCATTAATAGAAGTTTTCATTTACTTGTACCTTTGTTCTTTCGTTTGATGAAAGAGGAGGAGTTAGGTGCTAGTGATGATGTAAGTGTGAGAATAGTGGGAGAAATTAGGTCAACACATATGTGAGTGAGATTCGTTTGATCTTCTTCTTCCTCCGGACGTTCAAACAGTTCAAATTCATGACATTTAAATTAACTAGAAACTAGTTAGTTCAGATTTTTCCAACCAAACATCATGTCTTATTAATTTTACATTATGTCTTGTTTTTCTTGTGTTTGTTGCTAAGAACAATATTATCAGTTTGTTAGTTTATGGATTTATTAGTTATTTGTAAGATAGATATCAACTTCATTGAAAATGCCAAAAATGTATTTATAGGCAATGTAAAGAGTGTGGATGGGACAAATAATTAGAGTGTATAATTGGTTCAGTCAGTTCTTCTAGTGATTTCATATACAATTTCAGCTAGGAGGAAATAAATAGTAACGATGTAGATGGAATTGGTGTCCGACGTTTACAGAGATGTATACCCGAGATAAAGCAATTTCATTTGTTTCGGAGGAATGAAGGAGGTTTTGTCGTAGAGTGATGTGTGAAAAGAATGATGAACATGAGGGTATTGTAATAATAGTAATAATAATAATAATAATAATAATAATAATAATAATAATAATAATAATATAAAGTTAGTCTTTTCTACAGATCTATACTGTGCACGTATTGGTTCATAAGTAGATATTCGTAGAAATCAAAACATTTTTTGTGAGTACTATTCGTGTTCAAAAACTTAAGAATTATCTCTCTGTAGAGAACAACAAAAAGAATTCAAGTCACGTAGATTTCAGTCACTCATCAATGTTCATTTCCTTTGTCCCATTATACCAATGCTCGAAAATAATTTCCTTCAAAAAATGTATGTCAAAGGAATGTTTGATGGTTTGACAGCATGAAAATTTAAATTAAATTGATCTATAATACAAGAGTTATCCTACTTGGTTTCACGCAACTATAAAATTCTAGAATTATTCGTAAAAAGTATTTCTAAAATTATTTCTTTTTCAGAATCTTTTTCAGTGATTCTTTGAAGTATTTAAATATTAATGCATTAAAATTTTAGTATTTGTCCTAGCTATGAAATTGGTATGGTAACAATGTTTGAGCGATTGAAACGCTTTTGAATTTTAACACACTTTATTCTTTCATTATTTTTCAATGTAATCTTAATTGAAAACTCACAATAATCGCAATTGTCATTTTGCAAATCACATTTAAATGTTCGAAAACGTTAACATACGTGCACAAAATCGTCGTAGTGGTTCTGCGATTCAACTGCACAAAAGCGAACGAATCAAAACCGAAATAACGTTTCTTTCATATACCTGGCTTTCCAATTTCACATGCAGATCAATCTATTTTTTCCTCTTGTTGCAAGAGCACAATTCCAAAAGCAATGAATCTTTGACTTGCAACTCTGTTACGACTGGTCATATAGCGCTGTTCCAGGATTTTGATTACCCCCTATATTTATTCAATTCCCTTGCCGAATCTCGCCATAAATCCAGGTGATGCGGAACCCAGCCGTCTACGGCCGCGCGTTGGATGTGGCGAGGGGGGGAGGGGGAGGTTCTGGCAGGTCTGCCCTGTGAATTCACGAGTTTCCTGAAGCCTCTGGGCGAGTCAGCAGATGAAGATGTTCCTTCCTCAACCGTTTCCGTCTTTTTTCATCTTTCGCTTCGGAATCACGTGCTAAATCACATTCCTTAACGCCCCACACGTCTGCCGGAAGATGGATGAAGTTGACTCTCGCCAGAGATTGTCAGATCCCCGGGGCGGTAATGTTTTCTGGAGGTTTGTGAGTGTTATCTAGGTAGCTTGTTGAATGACGCGCGCGGTATGATTGATCACGGTGACAAGATCGGTTGTGGTGACTGGTTTCGTGGTTCTCTAATTTGGGGTTTGAGATCGCCCAGGAGTGTTTGCAAATGGACGAGAATTTAACTTAGTAACCTTCTAAAGTCAGCTCGTTTGCAGGCGGTACAGGTAAAAAAATTAATGATCCAGACAATTTAGCGTTGCGCATGGGAAACAATACTAACATTATTGGGGGATATATTTAATTGGGCGATATATTGCTGACGTTTTGAGAAGTGTTTTATAAATTAATTTATTTGCAATTTGTCTTGAATACTAAAAAAACATATAATTAGCTTGTGGTATAAGAATCTTTCTGTTGTCTGACGTTACACGTCCAAAAGGGCGGCCGTTATACCTGAGACCAAATCTATGACCGTGATAAAATGTGGTATTTCAAGGTGTAGCTGAATTGGACTAGTGTGAGGGCAGGGCTATTGAATTCTGACAATTAAGTATAAAATTATGTATTATATTTCTGTTCGAAGTGACGAAACGTAATTCGTCGAAATGTATTGAAAACATTTTTATTTATGCATATTTGATTAATTTTATCTCCTCAGGGGCCAGCTTCAACGAAGCTGTCCTTGCCCCACCTGGCATTACAACCACTCCTTATCATCCGTAACTAAGGTTTTGGGAGGTCTTTGGGAGTTTGTTTTTCGTCATACGCTCTCTCGCCATTCCCCCGTCTCTCTAGTTTGCTAGACCGGGATCCTGGCTCTCGATAACTCTCTGAGATAGCCACAGACCTTCACAGCAAGTGTGTCAGTCATCGCCTAGAAACCGCTGAAAAACTTGGATCCATAGCGAAATGATGTTTAATGGTAGGATAGGATGGGAAATGGAGCGTAGAATAGAGTATGGAAGATACCGGTGGAATGTATGTTGACAGGGGAAACGGGAGTATCCAGAGAAAGTCTGGCCCGACCCCGCTTTGTCCACCACAAATTCCCCTTGGAACCGCCCTGGATCGAAACCTGGCACCTGACTACCAACGGTGGTCATCTCAATACGCCACAGGTCGTCCAATATTTAATTTTTATTCATTGTGAAAAAGTAACTACATCCTTAGTTGTTTTTACTTTTAAAACATTACAAAAAAGTTTTTCAATGGCAAATTACATTTCTATAATAATTTTTACAAAAGACAAAAATACGTAAAAATAAATTAATGTTAGGAAATATGTAGTTGATTTTATTCTTATAAAATTATACAATTCATCTAAAAATATAAGTATTTATTGAAGTAATCTTTCATATTGTATTTCTATTTCTCATTTTTTAAAATATTTTGTCTATCAGATGAATCTAGTACGAAAATCTTCGTAACACGAACCTAGCGTCAATCAAGCTACCGCAAATACTGCATCTCACAAGACTATCCGTCGTTGAGAGAGCTTGGTCTTCTTGCTACTACTCCGAGATGAACGTTGTCTGACGGTGGGTGATCCGTCATCGTTGCCTGCCTTTGCCAGCGTCTGGTGCAACTTCTTCAAGAAGGCAGCATCAGGCACGCAAAGCAAGACTGTAGTGGAGTTACGAGCTCGATAAATCTTGGTACATCAAAGATCGCTCACTCGATTGAGATTTGGAGCAATTGAGAATAACTTCAAAACTTGAGCGTGTCATTGGATGAAGAATGGTTCGCTGCTTTCGAAAAAAACTGGTCGTTTTAGAGAAGCGAGCATTGCAATGTCGAGCGGATTCAACGGTTGTGAGGCATAAAATAGAAGGGTAATACGTGTGAATAAACTGCGGAAGTTGGGAGGATGATGAGACGACGAGTAGACGTTCCATATGGGATCAGTTACAGTCCAACACCAAATCTTCGTGAAAACAGCGATTAGAAGAGTACGAAATAACGAGCAGATCGCTTCGCCGCTAAATTGCTACTGCATAGTTGAGCACGCGTTGGGGAAATCATCGGCCAAACCAGCTCGGCGATTTGATAATGTCTACGCCTGTGGCACGAGTAGCGAGATGCGCTAAATTAATTATTGAGTACACAAACGTGCAGCACCCAGAAGAGTGATTCGACGCAAACAGATCTGCACCTCGACCCGTAAATATCCAGATGTTTCCAGTCGTCACACGGCACGTGGTCACAGCGGGTCAACGCGATGTTCGAACCAGGGCAATGACCGTCAGGAGCGGCCAGTGAGCAGCCAACGCAGGGGAATTCGTCCCGATCGGCTGCACAAAAGTGACCAGGAGCAGAACCGGGGCTGATCCGCCGACCCAAAGCGACCTGGAAGTGATCACCAGGGGGAGAGCAGAGTTGGGGGCTAGCTGCATGAATCAACGCGGTCGGAGGCGGGGCAAGGGGAGGGGACGGAGATGGGTTGCGGAGGGGTAACAGGGTTGGGGGAGCGCTGCAAGCGAGCGCAACGAGCTGTGGCAGTGGTGGCGGGGGGCGGGGGCGGGGCGTGAGGGGCCGTGAGGGAGGGACCGTGCGGTGCCGTGTGACCACGGACGACGGCGCAGAGGGGGGCGGGGCCGGGCGGCGGCGAATGAGGGTTGGTCGGGGAGGGCCCCAGTCGTGCTACCCAGCGAGCGACTCGACCGCACCGCGGGCAGGCCGAACCGGGCGAGGCCGAGACAGGCGGAGCGCGCTCACGGAAGTGCACGTGTTTAGCGCTTTTGTCCCCGTCCGCTGCGGCGCAAGCGGCGGCGGCAGCGGGGGCGGCGGGGCTATCCGCGTTTTGTCCCCGCCCGCCCCATTGTTCCGGCGCGCGCTCGCCTTTTGTTCGTCGCCACCTGCCGCCTGCACCGCGGCGGGCGCCACGCTCGCTCGCCGTCGCCGCTGCGTGCGCGCCGCCGCCGAGATGGGAAATTCCTCCGCGTTGTACGTCGCGTCGGCCCGGCCGGCGGCGACGCCCTCTTTTTCTTATTTTCTTCTCCGTCACCGCAGCCGCCACGCCCCCTTCCTCTGTCTTCCCTCAAGCTGCACGAGGCACGCCTTCTTGTGACGTTCATAATACCGGTATGAATATTCCGCCTATCTGATACGATGTCAACTCCGCTCTCTTTTTATCAGGTTTCGCGGGGAGAAATGTCTATTGAAATCGCGCCGCCTTCCGGCGTCGCTTGGTGCGTCCCTTAATGCGTTTCGAACAGCCTGTCGGGAGGCGCCGGCGGCGACGCGGGCGCCGGCTCTTGCCTCGGCCGGGCCTCCTTGTCAGCCGCGGCGCCGCGACGCCTCGATCGTGAGCTGCCGGCGAACCGGCGAGTTTAGGGGCTGAGGCGGCAGATGGCAGGAAAGAGGGCGGCGATTGATGCCTCTAATGCAAAGCCGTTGACCGAAGTGGGTTGGGACGCGAAAAGCTTGGTTGGCTGAGAGGTGATCGTGCTGTCGTCACACATCGAAGGGACCCTGCAAACAGGAGTAAGGACTATTTGTATAAACGTTGTTTTGCTGTATAGTGGGACTATAAAATGAAAAACATGTATGTTCCAATCCAGGTACGAAATAAAAGTAAATGGAGTAACGTTTTACATGGTTTTTGCAAAATATAGCAGAAAATGTTTCTGAAATAAATTTCATTATATGTTTTCTCGCAGTAAAATTTTCCTACTCTCGGTACATAAACAAACAATTTTATTCCAAAATGAAATGTAAATAAAAATAAATTACTTCAAACAAGTATTCTATAATTTACATGTAACCATCTTCCTACCGAAAATGTAAGTCCTACGCGATAATGTCTTCACATTTCATTTTAAAATGTTCAAAATCAAACTTTCCGTATAATAAATTGCACGTTCTGTAGTAATTTGAATAATTCTTCTACTCACAAAATCTCTTGTATAGATATTAATTATTTTACATTTAAGTATCATGTATTAATTCTTTCCTGTGTCTCTGGTATTGTGTCCTTAAGTCTGGGCAACTGAGGCAAGATAGAAACTTTTTGTATTGTTTCTTACTCATGGTTTGATGGTATGCTGCCAAAACCGATTTTTTCTGAAGAATGGCTGCGAAAACAATAAATCAATGCGACCGTTATAAAATGTGGTTCTATTGGAAGAAAACCTGGCAGTACTAATAGGTAGTCATTGCGGCGCACAATTTGGTAGTTACAGAGACCCCTTCCCGGTATGTGTTATTAAATTAAATGTTTTTCTACTATTATTCAATAAAACGAATTGTTAATATGGAAGTCTAAATTTATTCCGTCATTTTTCATGAGTTACTACATTATTAATACACCACAGTAATTGTTCTGCACAGGACGGACCTCAGATATATTACCATAAAGAGAATTATACAATATTAGGACTTCCTTATCTGAAATTCAGCATAAGGGCACATACCTGCAACTTTCATTAAATAGCTCCGCTAGGTGAATTGGCGCTCGTTAATAAGGGACAATTCGGCCTAATGCAGTGGGGGATAGGCGCGTGTGATAGTTACAGTTATATTGTGAGGTCAGTGCCATTATGTTTATAGTAAATGAATGAAAATGAAATGTAAATTGGGCAGTTGTGTAAATATCGATCTAGAATGTTTGTGTATTTGCGGCAGAAAGACGTCATTCATGCATAATGCATGAGTAAGGCGATGTGCGCGAGCCCGCCGCTGTGGAACAATAACGATTCATTCGGTTCCATTAGCGGCGCCGGCAATGCCCGCCCGCGCCGCTCTCCCTTTCTGTCACTTTCCATTTCTCCTCTTCCTGTTAACAGTCTTTTGTTAGGCATTCTGATCGCCCGTTCTCTTTCTCTCTTTCTTCTTTTCACGTTTTTCTATCTCTTTGCTCTTCCGGCTATTTCTATTGTATCTTTCGCGTTTCCAGTTTTTGTACTAACTTCACTCTGATTCTCCTATTTTTTTCTCTCACATTCTCTTTCGAATTTTCCAGTTTTCAGTTGTGTGCTCTTTTGTCTGTTGTCTTTCATCATTATCTCTTTTGCGTCTTCCGATATTTATGTACTTGCTATTATGTGTTTATGGGTACTGTATTCCTTATTCGCTGTCATTAGTTTTTTTTAAGTCCTTGGGGTTTTTTACTGTTGTTCTTTATGCTCGTTGCGTTTTCGATTCTTTTTATGAGCTCTTTTGTTCCAATTTCTTTTCTTAATCCTCTCACCCTCCCTTTCCCCTACACCATTTCTGTTTCTCGTTTCCTTACTTCCCTCTCCTCTCATTTTCTCGCCATTCTTTTCTCTCTCTCTCTCTCTCTCTCTCTCTCTCTCTCTCTCTCTCTAGTTTCTTATTATCATTCTTCGTATTCAACTTCTTTCTTTCTTTCTTTCTTTCTTATTTCTTCTCTTCACTGCTTCCAAATTGAGGTGAAAAATTTCTTCAGTATAAGAAATGATGCACGAGGAATGTGGAATTGGAAGTTGTCACAATGTTGTTTTTGTAACCTATATATCCTTTTAGAAAGTCTCAACTTTCTTGATATATCAAAGAAACTATTATGCTCACGGCATGAATGATTATGATACATTTATTATATAGATTAATACAAGCAATATACTTTTATAGTACTGATTTACGTTTCTTGAACTAAAATATTCGTTGTTTTTCTGTCAACTAAAATGCGCATTTACATTTCAAGGCATTTAGATATCATCAAAAGATTCCGAATTATTTTATAATATGTGATGAATTTCAATACCGTGTCAGCAAAGTATTTTTAATAGTGCTGGGATGAATGATGGCATTAAAAGTAAATTTAGTGAATTGTATGTTTCATGAAACAAAGGTTTCTTTGAAGAATGTTCTCCCAAAAATCTTAGTAATAAAATTACGAAATGCCAGAATATCCAAAGTATCATCACTAATTGTCATGTTCATGCTTTATTGAAATTAGTAGCTGAATAAAGACAAGGGGAGCTGTGTAAATATAGGGCACGTCTATTGAGACGAAAGTCATACGTAGTCATTTTCATGATCACCAAAGATTCGAATCGCTTTTCAGAGGCGAAATATACTATGATACCAGTAAATCTTCGACACAATTTTCTTTGTCTTTTACATTCTTAGCTTATATTTTCCAATTTTGCTCTTCATCTTTTGCATTTGACTATAGACAAAGATATTTTCTAACCATTTGCGTCATTACATTTAAAATAAAGAGAGATATTAGAATGGCGTTACCGACTTCATTAACGGCAACATTTAGCGTTGTCTGAAGAACTAATCCAAACAGTTCGTTATGGTGTACAGTATATGAATATCGGGACACAAAACTTACTGCTTTATACCTTTTGAGGCATTCAATTTTTTTTCATTAAATTAGTAATTGAAAAGCGATCTGTGAATATGGAAGTTCTGCATTGAACTAAAATGCGCTAATTAATTTACTTCACATAATTGTAAAGATAACATTATTACTTAGTTCGTGACCTACTAACATGTAGGATAGTAATTGCGTATTCGAGCTGGAAAGGGAAAATTTTCATTTCATTGGCATCAATTCGCCTGACTTTGTTTTGTAGAAGTTCCATTCTCAGATCCTTTAAAGAGTGTAATAGTGTTCATTACGTTTTATAACTTTAGACTTGGTTCATTGCTTATCGTTCTGTTTGGAGTTTCACAAATTTGCCTAGTTACTTTAGTCTTAAAATTGAATGAAATTGTGTCACGTAGGCATTTTAATTTGTTGACTTTTCTGGCAAATTTCTGAGGTATTCTTCTGTCTCTTATTGTATTAGTCTGTTTATCTATAAGAACAATAGTATTACATTCTTAGCACTAATGGTCAGAAAGCGGTAAATGTATTATTATCAAATAGTGTAAGATCACTCTACGTTTCAGCATTGCCTTTAAGTAATTCCTTATAAATAGTTCTTAGTGTTCTTCAGGGTGTCACGCACCAAAGAAACTGCGATTACTACCTTGTGTTTGGAAATGGATACAAACATTGCCCGGGAGGATTGCTCATTGATTTTCGTAATGGCTACTTCCACACTGGTCGTCGATCGATGAAGTGCTTTGTCGTTAGAAACAGCTAGTTTACTTAGCAACAGGGTGAGCCTTCTGACTCGCTCTTGCTACTTTTTATTGAGCTCGGCTCCTCGAAACAACACGATAGCTGAGCGGTGGTCCTTTTTTTATCCGCCGAGGATTTATCCGATGTATTTTTCTGCTTTTGTTCCTCTTGAGGAATATAACTTTCTTGATTTCAGGAATCGTTAACCGCTTACGCAAATACGTGATTCGTGGAAAGGCGAAATAACTGCAATTAAAAGGAAAATGCGATTAAATGACTACATTTGAAATTGAAAAGCACATTTTGAATTTGACCTAGAATAGAAACGTGAAACATCTGAAACGTACTATATATTTTTATTGTATTTCAAGCTAAAAATAACAATTAAATCATAATATGATACATCCATCTTAAGATGGTTGATATTTTGACGAGGTTGGAATATTTTCGCTACTTCCTCTTATTATAATTAACCGTTAAATAAATGAAGGATACTAATTTTCATAAAGCGATATTAATCCTGAAAAGCTTTTCTTTTCCGGTAGAAATGAAGACAACTTTATAAGTATGAAATTTGAAATGTTTGTGTTCTTGAGAATAAATGGCATACAACTTACGCAAGTAATGGCTTTCTCATTTTACGGAAGTTTCATATTTCACAAAATAATCACCAAAAATTGTATTAGACTAGACGGTCTGTGTTGGACTAGTTCAGTGACCAGCAACCAAATGGCCGGGAAGTGTGATGTATGATAGATGATATAATTTAACGCCATTTGTCTCCTGTTTATTATGTCGTGGTCCGATATTGTCCCGTTAGAATGCACTGAATTAATGTCACACTTGAGATATTACCAAATGGTAAAATGTTAATATGTTTGCAGCACAGTCTGCTCGCACGGTTCATTATGAAGGAAGATACAATTTGTATTATTGTGGAATCGAATTAACGTTAATGAGAAATTAGACAGGAAGTTAAATAAATTATGAATTGGCATCAATAAAACTCATATTTCGTTTACTTGATGGAAATATCATGAAGAATAAAAAATATGAATTCCAATAACAGAAACAGTTGGTGTTTTGTTTCTAGTGACCAGATTAACATCAAATCCAATAATAAAATCGATATTAATGGTAATAATGTATTTGGCATTTTAGGGTCGGATTAATCCGACTTTAGCCACCTAACGGTGTTTCCAGACCTGGGCCCTGCTTTTATTTATAATCCACGCGTGGAAGTAAGGGCCGCATGTGGCGAGCACGACGAATTTCTTTCATAGCATGTAGCGTATTTGGCCTCTCTAACGTTTTCTTTCATCACACAGCAATCGAAACTGAGACAATTATAATAGAAAGTTACATCTCTATTTACACCCGGACCTGAAATCTGGGATCGCACCACGAAAAAACTAGCACATGTTTCTACATGCGTGTAAATATGTATGCATATGTATAAATATATGCATGTATGTATAATGTATAAATATGTATGCTAGTAGGCCACATATAAATTATTATTAATATTTACATACAATATATGTACCTACAATATTAATATAAAAATTATTATGTTATTATTATTATTATTATTATTATTATTATTATTATTATTTAAGATTTTCTTTCATCACACAGCTATCGAATCTGAGACAATTATAACGGAACGTTTCATCTCTATTTTTACTCCGACCGGGAATCGAACCCGACATTGTACCACGCAAAACTAGCACACATTTTTACATGCACGTAAATATGTATGTGTGTACGTGCTAGTGGACTACATATACGTGCGGTGCATGTATCCTTTAAGCATTCATACAAAAATCTTGTAGACTCTTATCTTTGATCAGTCGAATAATTTTCGGCATGTGTTGCAATGTCGCAGTGTTTCATTGTTAGTGAATATGGAGATATTGGATTTATTTTCGGTGAATGTCTTTGCAATGCTGCCGTCGCGTGCTCTGCGCTATCTCACAGACGCTGCACCGAGTTATGCAGCTGTTTTATGACAAAATGACTTTATGACAAAATAAAAATGAATAGCAATGGTGTACCTCTGACGACGAGTTTGGTGGTTGGTCAAGGCACATGACTGTGAACTAGGAAGAAGCTATAAAATCAATAGTTTCCAATGCCCTGATATTAATTAAAATCATTGCCATAAATATTGTGTGTTTAAGAACTATTTTTCACGTGATGATAAGCGAGTACGATTACTGGGAGTTGTAAATTCGTATAATCACAGTTGCGATATTCTTCACGTTGAAAATGTGCTCGAATTATTTTCACATTGTGTTATAATTTACCTGTACATTATTTTTGAAACTCAGTTGATCAACGATAGGAACATTACAAGTGATCTAATAATGTTTCAAGGAATTTTATTGAAATTAAGTTACTTTTCCAAAAAGTTCTGTTTGCAGTTTATTTTTAATACCATAACTTCACCATGCTTCAGTGGAGAAATAATTGAATAATTTTATATAATTTTGTTCGACATTGGAATAATCGAATTACTTATTCATTATTATACTACACAGTTAAAAGATAAATTATAGACGTAAAAGTAAAGAATTTATTCATTATTATAGCATTTGTACTAAGGAGAGATGAAAACCTCTTTATAGTTCATTATCTCGATGTTCAATAGCCCCCTCTGCAAGGTTAACACTAAAATACCCCTTAGTACAGAATATTTCTCTTTCAAACGTCGTCACAACCTTCTTACACATTCAGTTTGCAGAGTGAGCCTTGGGTAAAGTCTCTAGATAACGAAACGCCAAACAATTCATTTCAGTACCCTACATTCCTCAGATTTAGTCGCATATTTACCAGCTTTATTATATTTAAAAATATATTTACCAAATACTTATTTCAACCACACAGACTGATTTAAAAATTATGAAATATAAGTGTATAAAAGTCAAATATCAGTATCTTTTTAATTTTAACCTAAAACGGAATTGAAGTTTCAAAATTCAAGATTTTTAGATGCAAAAGTTATTAAGTTTAAATTATATGAGGAATGTAAATTTATTTGTTTTTTGACAGAGATCAACACGTTGCAATCTTTTACGAACGTTAGGAACACCTGTGTATACATTCATGAGGCTGTTTGTAGGCGTGTGTTCAGCGCATGTTTTTACATATAAATGTTTCTACACGTTACATATATTCAACAATATATGTAAGATAATAACTCATTGGAACCACGGTATAGAACTTCGCTTCCATATTCTACGCCCCTTAAATCAGGAGAGATGACTCAGTGCATCAACGGATGTCTCTGCAGTAGCTCTGACAGGGAGGTTCTAGGTTCAATTCCCGATAGTGGCAAGATTTTTGACACTAGCTTGTCAGCTAGTTCGAATTCAGTCGCTGTCAGGAGGCAAATTATAGAGGCCGACTGCACTGATCGGTAGTTTTCCGTGGTTTCTCCAATCAAAACTAGACGAATGCCGGAGCAGTACTCCAACAAGCGGGTCACGGAGCGCGCGCAATGTTTCCTTCCTCTTCCTTGTCCTATCCTCACACCTTACGCACCACTAACATGCAATACACTATCACACATGACGGGAGACTGGTCGGGAGCTTCGAGCTTGTCTCGGCTGGGGCGGTGCACCACTGATGGGAGATACCTGGTTGAGAGAAAACCCCGCTACCTGACGGTAGGTTGGCGCCAGATCTCGCCATCCAGCGGGGAAAGATCACCGCCAACCTCCCGATGAAAAACATGCACCACACTTTTGGGACTAACGATGTCAGTAGTTACCGCGCCCGGAAACACTACGAACCAACCAACCAACCAACGTTCGCCCCTTGAACCATTCTGTTGTAATTGCGCACTTCTTTGCGCGTCATCGTGCGTTCCCACGTGTTTCGCGAGGCGTAGAATGAGCTCGGGGCTTTCACATTGCGAAATGAGTGGCATGTGCGCAGCGTGCAAGATGTGTGAATGTTTGAGATGAGCAAAGTATGAGAGTTAGGAAAAGCGTGGGAGGCTTGCGAAGCGTGTGAGGTGTGTGCGTGTGTGTGTGAAGGGTATTAAATGTGCGCGCGCGTGTGTGGGTGAAGAGTATAAATGTGCGGGTTGTGTGAGGTGTGCGTGATGTGAAAAATGTGCGAGGCATGCGAAGCGTGTGAGGCGTGTATGTGTGTGTGTGTGTGTGTGTGCTGGGTATAAAATCTGCGGTTTGTGTGAGGTGTGCGTGATGTGCGAAATGTGCGATGCGTGTGAGGTGAGTGTGTGTGTGTGAAGGGTATAAAATGTGCGCGTTGTGTGAGGTTTGCGAATTGAGCGAGGTGTCCGAAATATGCGAGGTGCGTGAAGTGAGTGAAATGTTAGAGGAATGCTAAACCTACCAGTGCAGTGGTGTGAAATGTGCTTACTGTATGAGATCTGAGAATTTGGTGATGTGTTATAAATATGAAAGGGGTGTGAAATGTGGTAAACGCACGAGGCATGTGAAGTGTGCTAAATGCGCAAGGTGTGTGAATTGTGGGAAATGCGTGAGGAGTGTGTGTGTGTGTGTGTGTGTGTGTGTGTGTGTTTGTATGAGTGTGTGTATTTGTATGAGTGTGTGTATTTGTATGTGTGTGTGTGTTTGTATGAGTGTGTGTATTTGTGTGTGTGTATATGTGTGTGTGTGTGTGTGTGTGTGTGTGTGTGTGTGTGTGATGTGCTAAACGTGCGAGGTGTGTTGCACGCACGAGGCGCACAAACCGCGTGGAGCGCGCGCGCGGTGGCAGCGAGGCGCGCGCGGCGCGTGGCCTACCCTCCAGGGGCACATGACGGGGTCGTAGTCGCGCGGGTTGTCGGGCGGCTCCAGGAGGCGCGCGCTGCTGAACAAGCGCCTGCGTCGCGCGTTGACCTCGTCCGCCCGCCTCCTCCGCTCCGCCGCCATCGCCCTCGCCCTCGCCTCCACCCCGTCCCCGTCCCCGTCCTCGTCCGCGGACGTCATCGCCAGCACCCGCAGCAGAGGCGCCCGCGGCGCGCCCAGCTGAGCGGGCGATAGCGCGCGGGGCGCGGGCGTGGGCGGCGCGGGCGACGCTGGCGACGTGGAAGATGACCGTTCGTGGCCACTCTGCCGCCTGCACCTGGCGTTACAGTGTTATGACTATGTTAGTACTAACCCTGCAATACTAATGCTAGAATTTATTGCTTATTGCTAGTGAGTAAAATGTACCCACTTCAAAAAGATCAATTAGGACCAAATAGGATATTAAATTAAATTATTATTATTATTATTATTATTATTATTATTATTATTATTATTATTATTATTATTATTATTATTATTATTATTATTACAATAACTCTAAATTACTTTAATAAAAGACTCCAAACATGAGTGAATTAAATACACAGTTTATTAAAACAAAATGTCCAGGCCCCATTGTACTGAAGCTGATTAATAGTGTGATAATAAGTAAATTTTTCTCACTGACTTAAAGACATTCATTGTGGGAATTTTGATATGGTGTTGTTGACGTTCTTATGAGAAGAAATAAAAGAGGTCATCTTCGTCAACATATTAGTTTTATTAAGATAGCCGGCTTACGACGGCTTTGCCGTCATCGTCAGTCTCGCTGCTTCCGGCAAAAGTCGGTAGACTGTGCCTACCCATTATTAAGATAGCCGTCGAAAGCCGGCTATCTTAATAAAACTAATATGTTGACGAAGATGACCTCTTTTATTTCTTCTCTTAAAAACATTCGCTTTCCGTAACAAAATAAATACAATAAAACACGGAAACAACGCGCATATTAACGTCCAAAGAGTTCATATTATACTGCTAGGGGGTAAAATTTCAGAACACTACGATAGGGATTCAAACTGTAAAAATGAATCCGATTATGAGGGTATGTTTTATATGTCACTCGTAACTAGGCTTGACCTTAGCAATTTATTTTACAAGGCTAATAAGCGATATTTTAGGAGAGAAACGCTTTACATCAGGAGAGACGATAGAAGCGAGTGATATATCCTTCTTCAGTAGATGAAACATCTTTACCATCGTTTGTAATATTTGATTCGATCCCAAATTTTTAGTAAATTATAAAGTGCAAGGGTTAGGTCACGTCAAGACAAATAGTTCACAGCGCCACCGCCAACAGCGCATGCGTCACCGCTTAGAGCGCCCAACAGAGAAGATTTTTAAAAAAAATTGTACCACCAATAGGTGTCAAATGGTACCGTAGCTGCGTATTTTTAGATAATAACAAGTGACTTTAAGCGTAGGAAGAAAATAAAAATATTATCGTTATATAATTTGTACGAAACAGCCCCTGCCGCTACTTCACAAAAAATGGATCCGTTTCTGGCAATAGCTTATGAAGATGAAGATGGTGTCAAGGTCGATGCTAATATTGCTGTGCTGACCGCTCCTGCCACAACAATAGGTTGGCTTATTTGATGATTTAATGGATGATCAAATACGTAAATTCTGTATTCCAAGATAAAGTTAAACACTCGCAGAAGACATAGTAAGGACTGAGCCTGCAGCTAGAGGACCGTCTGAAAAGCGCTACAAAAGATGGAAATACTTCGGAAATATTCTTCGTAACGCATAACTTGAAACACGAAAATCATGAACTTGAAGGGCTGGAAAGTGAACGCTCACACTCACATCTCTCAGCGGCGTCAGATTGAGGTCGGCAGGCATTCAAATAGGAAAGAGTTTTACTGCTAAATTGCGCTTTTGTGATCCAGATTAAAGCAAAGGCCATGAGAGCTCGCCGACAAACGGAGCTCATTTCAGGCCAAAGTTGAATCGTCTTTTCGTTTTACCGGGTGAAGATTCTGATCAAGGACATGAAAAGCGCGTTTCGTTTTGGATTGAGAATTTTTTTATTGGCCATAAAACTAGGCACTAAAGATATGTTTTATGTAATTCTTTCTTGGGAACAATTCTGGATATTCTCATTCGGCTAAGGTTGAGATTTGATAACGTTTTACAGATAATCGTTTTACTTCCTGAACTTTGAATGTTTGTTAGGTTGGTATATCACAAAAAGCAGCCGTTTCGTGTGGTAGGTTATCTTACTCATTTATCTTCTTCCTTTCAACTGCCTCTCGTGTCTGTGCAATTTCTCTGGGTTGAACGGTTGGTGTTAAACATGTTTTTGATAAAGAAAAAATGTCTAGTACTTAACTATTTTAAAAATTAGAGTTTATAGAGATTGTATGTGAAATTTAAGAATGAAATTTCTTGATTAAATATACATAGTTTTATTTTAGGATTTCTAGAATATATCAAGATGTTTTGTAATAATAGTTATTAGGCCTTTACTTTCTTTTGTAAATAAACATTGTATATATATGTTAAATTTTAATACTTTCCCTGAGAATAATTGATTGTTTCTTCTTGAAAAGTTTGGCTAGAATGAAGATACACTTCCCTCCTTTCCATATTTTTCCTTTGGCCTGATTTTATCCGCAATGCTTTCCATTTTCACTATTTTCGCCTCTGAAATTGTCATTTTTTGCTCTGGTGGAACTTGATAGCAGCAAATTCCTTCCTCTCTCGTCTCGACCATCTTTCAAAGCCCTAAGATTTCTTTTTTGCGTAATACAAATCTAAATTTACAGTTTATTTTTTTTTAAATAAACAGTTTACTTTTCATATATTCTTTCATAAAGCCACCACTTTCCATAGCCACCGCTAGAAATGTTAGGAAATTTACACATCTCTCGATAATCAACTTCTTAGCGTATAAACTTGATACCTGCCTTGCGCCCTCAACATAGTTCACAATCTTGCCGTCTCCCAAACTATGCCCACCTCTGTGAGCCATCCGCAACCCTCCGATATCCCCCGTTCCCCGTGGGTGTGGGGCGGCCGCAAGCAGGTCGCCGGTGATCCGTCGCCCCGTGCACACGCCACTCGGCTGCCCGAGGCGGCAGCTGCCGACGTCACCGCGCCGCGGCCTGCCGCATCCCCTCCCCGCCCCCCGCCCCCCCTTCTCCCCGCCTCCGCCGGCGGCCGCGGCCGGCGCCGCCGCTTTGAGGTCCTGTCCGACGACCTCGGCGTGTTTGTACACGTGCCACCCGCGGGGGCCGACTGTACCTGCGGTGCCTCGGGGGCGGGGCGGGCTGGGGGCGGGATGCTTCACCGCCGGCGCCGCTGGCCGGACCTCCGCCGCCGCCCCCGCGCAGCCGCCCCCGCCGCCGCCGCCGTCGCCGCCACCACCAGCGCGCCAGCCGCCCCGACCGCTCGGCGGCGTCGGGCGGGCCCGCCTCGCCGCCGGCCCCTGGGCCCCGTGGAATAATACATACGGGCCCGCACCGCGCCGAGTGTGGTGGCAAGGCGCCGGCTACCTCAGCGAGGCCCCCCACGAGGCACTCGGGGGCACGCCGGACCCCCCCCCGCCCCCCGCGGGGGTCGTCGCGCTCGGCGGCGGAAAATCCGACGCCGCGTCGCGGGAGCGTAATTGCGAGGTCTGCCCGCTGCGGCGCCACCGGTCTTGCTGCGCGCTTGTTCTGGCGTCGGTGCAGGTGCACTTGCGGGTGCTTAGAGAGCGCGGATTGCAGGGGAGGTGGCGCGGGATTACTCGGCCGAGACGCTCTCGCGGGAGCTACAAAGGTCGGCTTTCGGACGGCGTTTTAAAACCATTTGTGTTGTCTCTGAGAGGAAAATAATTTTGCCTCACTGATACACAAACTCACATTGCGTAACTGATGAATAACAGTTACATATGTACAGCATACGTTTAATAAGATATATTAGCACAATACATGATTGGAGAATTACGAAACAAGGCACTGGCCTGTACCAGGAACCAATTGACTATTGAAGTAAGATGTTGCAATAAGAAAATCGTACAACTTTCCATTCGTTTTATAAACATGCCAAAGATCTGTAATTTTTACATTAAGAAAAAGTTCCATTTATTATAGACAATCATAATTAATTGTATAATTCAGTAAATAAAAATTATTAAAAGTTCGTTTATATCTCATACAACGTTTTAGAGGTCTGTTTGTCTCCATCTTGAGGTACATTTCTTTGGACAAAATACATAAATATTAAAAATGAATCAATCTTTATGAAAGAAGACATCATGTAATAAGAGTTATTACGATAGAAGTGTCGGAATAATCTTTGGACCACTTTTAACAAGAATGATCAATATCCTATTGTACGTAATATTTTAACTAAACCTTAGCCTATTATTAACTACTATTAATATGTCACTTATCACAAGAAGAACAGTAAAAGTTTAAAAGAAGTTACAGATTATTAAGCTTCTATGGATTATCAGATTTAAATCAGATAAATGAAACTTTCTCGTAATATAATTATGAAAAAATTATACAATTAAAACTGATTGTCTATAATACGACCTTGAATGGGACAAATATTGGGGGGACAAATGAAACTTTTTGTTAATAAAATTATGAGAATATATAAAATTAAATCTCATTGTCTATAATAAATGGATTTTTTGGTTAATATAATTAAGACCGTAGAAACTTAATAATCTGTCATTTTTGTTTAAATTTGACTATTCTTCTGGTGAAAAGTGACTTATTAATAGTAGCTAATAAGGGGCCAAGGATTAGTTCTCATATTACATACGTTTAAAAACTAATCATTCTTATTAAGAGTAGTCCAAGGATTATTCCGACACTTGTATCATAATAACTCTTATTACGAGATTGAGTGTTTTGTAAACTTGGACCTTACACAATAAAAGTGAATAAGGTATATTTATATATTGTATGATTTATTAAAGTTATATTTTAGGGTTCAGTGTTTTTATATGTATTTATGGCCCATTAGCACTTGTCGGAATGTCAGCGAAGTGTCATGAAATTGTTCTTTAGGTTTGTACCTTCCAAATGAATTCTGAATAGTTGCAGAATTTTAAAACCCAGCAAAACAACTTAATCATTTATGTTTCGGGTTTGGAATACAACAAAAATTTCACTTGTGCTGAGTAATCGTTGGTGCTTCAAAATACGCATTGATAAATCGTTACGGATTTAAAATGTTGGAAATAAAAATAAAAGAGTACATACGTCCCTGACAAATAGGTACGATTACAGATTTGATGACCTACAATCATTGTTCATTTGAGGTATAGAGTCAAGTAAAATGAGTATTGACGCTGAACACAAATCAGATCATCAGTGCATGTGGTTGAATAAAGGGGTATGTGCTCTGCAATTTGAGATTCTACACATTTGATACGGCGCTGTATTAGTGAATGCGGTGGCACGGAAATGGCACAATTCGGATGATCTTTAATTTAGTAACTTCCACATAATCGACGACGTACCTACCCCGAGGTTCGATGGATTATTACCCTTCAGTTTTAGTAAATATGGGTTTGCGGCCATTACATTCTGCAGTATTGATCATTTGATTCAGGTGGCTACTTTTTTCTGAGCTCAATCCTGTTATCTTGAGTAATCTATAAAAACTGCTTTTGAAGTGATTTTGTAGATGTTTAATTCATTTAGATTTGTCCATAATATGAAACTATTAAATATAGGGTATGAGTAGAAGTAGTATCTTTATGATTATCTCTTATCCTTTTTATTTTCATGACTGAAATAGAAGTTGAATTAACACATCATTAGATTATTTAGTTGTTTTTTTCATTTTTGAAATATTTGAGGTGACAATGTATTCTTTTAGTCAGTTTAAACACTTTCCAAAAGAAGTTTTTCTAATAAAATTTTGGAAATAGTCACGTGCACCTTTCAGTTTCTTATAGATGTCCAGAACAAATGATTTTTATTTGTTTGGAGGGCAGCACCATCGCCTCTGGGTGGCAACCGACAGGCTTCTAAAAGCCATGAGCTTATGGATAAAACACGACGGAAGTGTCGATTTTCTTTTAAAACATCGTTATCGTTCTTTGTTGGAGGTTTTCCTCTGCATATAATGGTTTTTATACGTTTTTATTTTGTTTAGGTACACTTTCTCCTAGTGAGATATTCTTTTTTCTCTAAAATAAAGTAGAATTTTCAGGATAACTAAATTGTGTTCTATAGTGAACTGGGGCAAAAGGTACCAGGAGAGACAGTAAGCTTTTTTAGATGCCCTACTGTTCCCAAAAATCAGGAATGTAAAATTGTAGCATCGTCGAAAAAACAGGACAAAAGTAGATTTCTGCTTTAAAACATGAAAAGTTAGATGGTTATTTTAAGTCAATGACAAGATACAGGTTCCGCTCATCTTCGTAATTCACAATTCACATGTCTAAACATTTTTCTGACATTCTCAGATGTTTTACGTGAAAATGCATGTCGATTTTCCACATTTTTGCAATGATATAAACAATCCACCAACGGTCGTAGCTCTCAATAAATAAGTTGACATTTACTTGCATTGCCTGAACGTTTTGAACCAACACAGCATCATAATATGTATGAGCCACAAAAATTTTGTGAACCTTCAGGTCTTTGTGTAACCTAAAAATGACATAGGTAACCAAATCAACTATATTTTCTGCCGTCAGGGCTATCAAGTCGTGTCCCAATTGTTTTGTAAGAAATGGAATCAATGTTCATTAGAATTTTCCAAACAAAAGATGTTGAAAATACTTTTCATAAAAAAGTGATAAAATTAAAATCATTGGAGATAACAATTAATATTTTAAGTGCACATGAATATTACAATTCTACCATCATCATTTGAATTCAATAGAGAAAACTGCAAACACTTTTTAAAAATATATAGAAAAGTGCAATATTTGTATTTGTAAATAACTATATATTTATTACAATTAATATTTTGAAAAATTAATAGTTAAATTTATTAAATTCGGGTTTACTTAATGTTGAAAGTTCCTCCACTCCGTGAAAAATTAAGAACATTTTTGTGACTGTGTTTAAGAACATTGGATTTTTTCTAAACGACTATTATAATTTAAGATAGGTAGCATTTCTCTCGATGAAATAATACAAATTTCAAAAATAAATATTTAAAAAGCCGATAGTTTATAAAAATATACGGAAGGAGTCACTTCTACACTTTTAGCACAGGAGCTCGAAGTTTGTTGGCTTTTTTCGTAACTCATGAAAGTGTACGTGGAATAAAATGTTTCGTACATTTCATTTTATTATGAAGCAGTAAATATTATTATCATTGCTAAGGTCATGATAATATTTACTGCGACTATTTTCAAAAAGAAAAGGTAATGACTTGACGTGTGTTGCTAAAGTAATACTTATTTAAATCCAATTTGTCGAAGAAATTTGCAGCTAGAACCTAAATAAACCGAAAGAAAGTAAATATCATTTTAAATAACAAATGTGATAAGACACTCGCTGCTCGGTAACCGCACAAAACGGTAACCTGCCAAAAACTTAGTAATTGTCTAGGAATCGCCTACACGCACAGCAGCGGTTTCCACCCAACACTTACTCGCCAAACTTAATGACGTCATTGTGGACATCTCTGTAGCGCATGATAGAACACCCATGATGAATTTTCTTTTTAAATTTAGTGCTCGGGATGCCACTGAATCTTGCGTGGTCTTTTATGCTCTCTATTATTTATTTATTTATTATTCTTAGAAGAGAAATATAATTTAACATTTTTGGTTCTATGATTTTCTTCTAAAACCCATTGCATCCTCATACGTATTCTTCTTGAACTTATAATTGAACTCGGTCATCAGGTTGTAAAAATCTTACATTCTAATTCTTGGCAGTGAAATAAAAAGTCACAAGAGCAAAATCGCTGAAAGAGCTGCAGTTATGAAATGCCACAAACGGTGAGAGATTCAGTGCGTGGGTGCGTATTTCGCGTTTACGTGTGCGTCAAAAATTTTGTAATCCCCTCCCCCTCCACAGGAAGTGACATCCGTCGCCAACCTACACGACGAATTGGTGTTTTTCTCTCTGGGCATCTCCCCAGCTCTGCCTCTCCCTACGCGGAATAAG
This sequence comes from Teleogryllus occipitalis, assembly GCA_011170035.1. Classification (NCBI taxonomy): domain Eukaryota; kingdom Metazoa; phylum Arthropoda; class Insecta; order Orthoptera; family Gryllidae; genus Teleogryllus; species Teleogryllus occipitalis. The sequence goes on along the minus strand of BLKR01014972.1, from coordinate 95,838 downwards.
CTCGAAACTCGTGAATGGACTCCCAAAGTGGTGTCGTAGTGAAGGACATGTAGTATGCGTATGTGTAAGGACGGAGCAAAGAGCAAGGATGAGGGAGGGAAGAAACGCGTACTCTTGGCCGTGTGTGAAGGTACTGCTCCGACATTCACCTGGCATTGAACGGAGAAATCACAAAAAGCAATCTATCAAAGTCGTCAGATGATTGAATTATTCTGCATACAACGACTGAATTCAGCCCAGCTGTACAGCTACTGTCAAAAATTTGCTACCGTTGGGACTCAAACCTTGGGACATTCCGGTCGAAGAAGCTGTTGCGACTATAGCTATTTTACTGGTCCTCTTTTGCCGAACAAGATCCTAATTACTCATTTCGTTTGTTTCTTGAATTCATTGCTTCCTCACAATCGACGAATGCACGAAACCTGATTTACTCGTTTGATAATGTCGTGTGTCACTGTGTTGCGTTATGTGCAGTGCACTTGGAAAACATACGTTGTCTGCCCAACGACCTCGCCGGTCAACGGCTGTCACGTTTCGGTCGTCGGAGAATTTGATCGAAGGCAGTAAAGGAAAGTGCCTCATAAAAGCGTTTATATGCTTCCCCGACGCCCTTGCGAGCATCGGCCACGCAATGCGGAGGGCTGGCGCAAAATGGTTCCTCAGGGACTCTTCCTTCTTGCTCTCGCATCTGTAGTTTTCAAAGGACGCGTTATTGAGGTAATGTGTTGCATTTAACAACGCAAATTCTTTTTTCCCGGTTGTGACAAATGATATGCCGAGAATGTAAAGAAGTGTCTGTGATCCTTTTCACTGTCCCCTATCCTGTTCTTTTATTCCTCTAAGACTGATAAAAAGTGCATATAAAGTTTCAATGATACGCACTAGAGTTTGATGTCCAAAAGAGTGGACATTTCAATATTTAGTGAATTCTCCTGCAATACAGATACAAGCAAACGCAATGGTAGAATTACGTATATGGACTCTCAGAACAGAAATGATATTAGGCTCTAGTTGGCTGTCCTGATACGACGCCATTTCCATTGTTGAGAAATGTATGCTCTCAATAACAAAATCATGAATCGACAGAATTATGTATACTGTTGCCGTTATGGTAAAATGCCCTGGTAGTCTAAGTGCTATTGAAAATCATTTTTTCCGAATATTGATTTTATTCTAACCATTTATTATTTGGAGTCGAAAAACTACATGAATGCACATGCAGGGTGTCTTAAGGACCTGTACACAATACGCTCTAGAATAATGCACGTATCAGTTGTTTTTATTATTCATAACTTTATTTGTTAATACTTTCAATAAAAGTCAACTCCTAATGTTAAACAAATCATTATTTGCTTAAGTAACTATTCACTGAGCTTTAAAAATATATTTATTAGGACTTAAAAGCCCTGAATAAGTATGAACGGGAGGGCAAGCTCTCAGAAAATCAGCTGGGTAGAGTAAATAACAGAATAAAAAGCGTTAGGGCTTCGGAGGCTCTGCATATGCATCCTAGGGAGTAATAATGCTAATTCACGTCTAATTTATTAATTAGTGGATTATGAGGGTTGTAATAGGAGAAGGTGATGCGAAAATACGCGTACCTTGTGAGTACCTGGCAGAGGTTTGCTTCTCGCTAGGTTCATTTTAATTTAATAACGTCTCCCAACCTTCAAAACTTGTATACAAAATGCACGTATGAAAATAATTTTCTGTTACAACCGGAAAGAATTTAATCCTCAGTTCAATAATTTCATAATACAATTCATTTTTAACTTATTTTAGTTTCGCAATTTAAACGTACTGTATTATAATAGTTCCATCGATTTCACAATGTCCTTCCTTAGCTTGATACCATAACTATTGCTTTCGAAATCCCACTTTGCATCGAATTACACTTTGCATTGAAGTCATGAACAGGCAATGAATATGTATGAAAATGATATCGTACTCTTAATTTATATTCTGCAATTATATTTCTATGAAATTATATTAACTCTGATCGTAAATGTGCAGAAAATGCCCGGATATTCAGAAGGTAGATATTATCGATAATAAGCCTATAATTAGTATCATCATTTTTTGGTATATTGTACTCTTACTCTCCGTATGAACAATAACAAACTTAATAAGCTTCAAAATTGAAATACGTAAAAAATTGATTTATTTACAGTGTTTCGGATTTTTATTCAATTCTATTTCATTTTCTACCTTTCACGCCCTCCAGGCGGCAGCCATTTTCATCACATCACCCCAGTGTTTTGTATACATTGCCGAACAGTGGTGTAACATTCGGGCCTGCAAGGCCCGCAATGTGGGCGGGCACACACAAAAGGGCCTACTTTTAGGTTGAAGGTTGTGCGTTTGTAAGAAATAGTAATGACGTGATACTTTCTCAGATACTTTGCGGTTGTTGATTCAATAAAAGATTAAAAACAGCATCTTTCAGAAGAACGATCTTTTTCCGCTTCGGTAGCTTACGTAACCCTAATTCTAAATCAATAAAGGTAAGCAATTCATTTAGGTTTTATAACTATTTTAATTTCATAAAATTAAATGTTAAATGCAGAATTTTCCACTATTGGTTATTACTCAGACTGACAAATTCGAATATCTTAAAGGATATTTTTAGTATTTCCGGTATTAACACTACTTGTGTTTGCTATACACTTTTATGAAGGGACCGGATAAAAGTTTTGCAGGTGGGCCCGCACTCATTTAGTTATGCTACTGTTGCCGAACCCAGCTATTTAATAGAGCCCTGTCTTTTCTTTGTGGTATGCATTACGCAAAGTCTATTTTACCGCACGCGTACTGCAAAATAACGCTTTCCAATCAATAAAATGTGAAGGTAAAAACTAGTTTGCATGCACGAGTCCTTAAAATAAATTTACCATATTCCGTGGTGAGTTCTTGATAATTCCGAGAATGTCTGGTGAGTAGAGAAGGCAGTCGGATTAAGCCGGATAGCTTCTTCTTGATGCTTTTTCCCTGTGGGATGAATCCTGAATTTTAAAAGCTGACAAACCACCATTCGATTAGTATTAGTTTTAAGTACACTTCTTGACATAATTTTGTTTTACTGGATCCAATTTTACTATAAGAAATTTTTATGGTACAAAAGCGTTAAATTAAATATCAATATAGGCCTATTTGCTATATTTATTATTCTATTTAAACTTTTTTGAAGGTCAATAATCTCGTATTACTGTATGAAGTATCTCTAATTACTGTTTCTCAAATACATGGAAGAATTGAATTGGCAGAAATGATCGGTTGTTTTATCATTAATATTGATGATAAATAGTGTAATCTTCAAATAAATAGTGTTTTTGTAATAAGATGACATATTGGGTTACGTTTCGAAATGAAAGAGATGGGAGCTGAGGAGCATTTGTTGTTTCTTTACAATTGGGGAGAATAGAGAATTCAATTTCTTATTTGAATAATCCTGAGACGTGCTTATATCAATAGTTTCTCTTTTCCATTACAACAGTGCAACAGAGAAACTACATCATTTCACACATTTCCCTAATGACATCTTCCTTTACTCCCGCCTCGTTCATCGTTTGAGCATAATAAGTCTTTTTGCAGTGTCAATGCGCGTCGTGAATGTTAAACGACTCCATGAAACTCCGTTCATCGTGGTAGTGCATCAACAGCCGTTGTACTACTCTCGCAGCCTTTAAAGAACTAATTTCTGTCTCGCCACGCACAAATATTCATGGCGAGAATAAACCAAGGCAGTTTCAAGCGCAGCGAGACGGAAAATGTCGACAAACTCTGTTTTACGCACACGAAGTTATAATACACCTAATGGGTTATTTGGAATTCTGTGCATCAGGACGCTCTAAATTTAAGCGGAGAAAACAAGGCTTAAAGCAGAAGACGCACCATGCGGGACTTCGCAGGCGGCGGGGGCGGCGGTGGTGATTGTGGCGACGGGGTCCTGGGCGGGGACGAAAATTGAGATTGTGGCGAAGGCAGTGGGCGTGCCGGTAGCAGGAACGGTGGCGGAGACGGTGATGCAGACGGTGGTGCGGACGGTGGAGCAGACAGTCGCGCAGACAGTGGTGCAGAGGGTGGTGCTGACGATGGTGCAGACGGTGGGGTAGACGGTGGCGTAGACGTTTGCGCAGACGTTGGCGCAAACGTTGGTGCAGACGATGGTGGAGACGGTGGCGTATACAGTGGCAACGATAATGGAGGAGACGGTTGGAGAGGAAGTGGAGGAAAGAATGACAGAGAAGACTCTGGGGACGGTGGTGGTGGTGGGGACCGGGGCGGGGATGGTGGTGGGGACGATGATGGAGATGGTAGCGGGGAAGTTTGTGGAGACGGCGAGGAAGGTAATGCGGACGTTGGAGAGCACGCTGAAGGGGGCGGTGAGGGCTTGAGTGGCAGGGACTGTGGCGAGGACACCGGATGGAACGGTGGCGAGGAATGAGGCAGAGGTGATCGGGCAGGCACTGGGTGACAAAGCAATGAAACCAGTGGAGGAGACGGAGGCGGGGACGGCGACGATGGCAGGGAGAGAGGAGGTGGTGATGGTGGTTGCCGGGGCCAGAGAGCGCGACCTATGAACCGTTCAGCGCTTTTGCGAATCTTTGACGTGTTTCGTTCATCAGAACTCTCAGAGAAACACTCGTCATTCCCGCTAAAGATTCCTTGTTGGTTCCAAGGTATAGTTCGGTTAGCAAGTGTGTTCGATTTTACTCGTAATTTTTTATTCAAACTGTTCATTTTGTTATTATAAATGTTTGGTTGATTAATACAATTCGTTGTAGAACTGCTAAGGTTTTCTCGATAGTAATCACCATTTACGTCTTGAAAGTAAATTCGTTTGCGTTGGTAGCTTCCTTCACAGATTTGTCTGATGATTTCCTCTCCCCTGTTTCCGCCTAGTAAGACTCCGTCACATTCACCATAACGGTAATTTGGTCGTCGTTGCCCTTCCTTGGAATAAGACGACACAGACCATCCGAATTCCTCATCGACCAAGTCTCCTACCCTTTCCTTTGAACGTTCAGTAATCCACTGCCAATCGCAAATTCTTCTCTTTCCTTGTTCATTGAGAGATATTTCATGTCCCCCCACACTTGCGTCTTCATCAGTATAGTCACTCTCAAGCGTACTTGCGCGTTGCTTGAATGATCTTTGTTCATCACCAGATCTTTGTTCAACGCTTCCGTTGAATGCTTCTATCTCCTCAATTCGTTCTCCCTTCTTGACCGAATGACTTGCAGCCTGTTTTGTTTTAGTGCGTTCATGAATCTGGACTCCTGATCCGAGCTTGACTCTTCTTTTTAGTCGCTCATGTGACTCTTGATCACACTCTTCGTCAGTGCCTTCATTGCGCCGAACAATCAATCGGTTTTCAGAAAATTCTGAAACTTGTTGAACTCGACCGTTCAAGGAATTATGGTATTCCTCGGAGGTTGTGACCGGTTCCTGTTTGGCGATTGAATGACTATCAGTTGTTTTTTTGCGAGGCCTACAGCTTGTGGAATGAATTTCACTAACATCTGTGTCATTATCTTCACTGCTATACGCAAGTAGAGCATTTCCAGATGATTCTTCGGCTCGAGATTCAACGAGCTCTTCTGACCGATTCTCGTAGTTATTGCAGGTTTGTATACGTACCTCCTTTGCCCCCTGGTGTCTCGCGATTTGCGTTTCTGAACTTGTACAACTCGGAAAACGATTTAATCTAGCCTCTTCGTCAGTATCTTCACTGCAACTTGTAGATGTAATAATTCGAAATGATTCTCCGGCTCCTTGTTGGACTCGTTTTCCGACGCGATTCTCATTTTCTACCCAGATTTGGACCCGTTCTCTCTTCGCGACCCAACGACTGGCAGCTTGATCCGTGTTTGCCCTGTTCCACGTGGGTCGTTTAAAATCGGCAGTTTTATCAGAATCTTCACTGCTACTTGCAAGTGTAATATTTTCAAACAATTCTGCGACTCGTTGTTGATCTCGTCTTTCGACGCCATTCTCGAGCTCTTCCCAGGTTTGGACTCGTCCTTCCTTTGCAACTCGACGACTGGCGGCTTGCACCGTACGTGCTCTGTTCCTCGTTGATCGTGTAAACCTAGCAGTTTTGTTAGTACCTTCATTGCTACTTGCCGGTGTAATATTTTCGAACAATTCTGCGACTCGTTGATCTCGTCTTTCGACGCAATTTTCGGGTTCTTCCCAGGTTTCGACTGGTTCTTCGTTTTCAACCTGACGACTGGCGGCTTGCACCATACGAGCTCTGCTCTTCGTTGATCGTTTAAACCTAGCTGTTTCGTCAGTATCTTCATTGCTACTTGCAGGTGTAATATTTCCGAACGATTCTGCGGTCCGCTCCCGTCCTTGGATGTGATGCTCGTGTTCCTCCCAGGTTTGGACCGGTCCTCCCACAGCGACCCGACGCCTGGCGGGAGTCGCGTGAGGGAGACACGCCGCGCGCCCAGCGCCTCTCCGCCTTCGCTCACCGCATGCCCGCGCCGCCTCCGCCGCCGCCGGCGACCACGACGCCGCGTGCGGGGGCGGCGACGGCGGCGGTGGTAATGGGCCTTCCGCCTCACGCTCCGCCGCGCCTTGTGGCTCCTGCGACGTGAAGCGTGGCGCGCGGGATGAGCCCTCTCGATGTGGCGCCGCGTGGCGGCGACCACGCCCACCCCCGCCACGCTGCGCTGCGCTGCGCCGCCCGCAATGCGCCCCCGACCCTGCGCGTCGCGTGCGCCCGCCCACCGCAGGCGGAGAGGGCGCTAACGCCATGCGAATGCTTTTGCTAGGCCTGCGGGGGACCGTCAACAATTGGCGCACTACAGTGACGGATTTGTACAGTCGTCAATTTATTTATTTATTTATTTATTTATTTATTTATTTATTTATTTATTTATTTATTTATTTATTTATTTATTTATTTATTTATTTATTTATTTATTTATTTATTTATTGTTTAATATACATTATTATTTATTTACTTTTTCTTCTTTCGTGGGTAATAGCGTCTGTATTAAGGACGTTCCCGAATTGCGTGCTCTGGAATTCTATCCCTGTGTAACACACCCGGCAACCAGGGGCCGTGGCCTTCGACGGGATTGTAACTGGTTATAATAATAATAATAATAATAATAATAATAATAATAATAATAATAATAATAATAATAATAATAATAATAATAATAGTAATGGATAATAATCTATATAAACAAATGACTAGGCGAGAACAAGTAGTGCTATTCAGACTTCGCTCCGGACATACTAATATAACACACGTACACCTGCTTCCCAAGCTACCCGCGCCCCTCTGTGACGTTTGTGAGGTTGAACTAACGGTATCTCATATTTTGAACGTTTGCCCTGAGTTCTAGGAGGAAAGATATGACCTATCACCGGAGCAACAATTCGAAGCAGTTGTATATTCCAAGTGCTATCAACAGGAAATCATAAGATTTTGCCAGAACAATAATATATTTAATAAAATATAAGTGACTTCCGGTACATATTACCATACCAACCATGATTGGATTTCAAGTTTTGTACTATTAAAATAACCTCCTTTCTATTGTAAACTTTGTACTATATATATATATATATATATATATATATATATATATATATATATATATATATATATATATATATATATAATGCGACTATAATAAACCAATAATAATAATAATAATAATAATATAGTATGCATTATTATTTAAATACTGATTTATTTCATGTTTTATTATCGATTTATTCATTAGAACTTGCCGTGCCTGCTAAGTTGATTCAGGGCCCTCAGGGATGAACTAATGAGATAATACCGATGATGATGATGATGATGATGATGATGAAGAAGAAGAATAAATGAATGGAAGTGGAATGTGAAGGAAGGAAAACAGGAGAACTCAGAAAAACGTGGCGAGAGTTCTCTCTGTCCCCCTGGGTGGTAAATGGGCCCACGTTAAAGTAATGTGCAAGTTTTATCCGTGTGCGTTTGTTTGTCTCGTGTTTAAGCGAGCCCCGAAGGTGAGCTCAGAAGCCCAGTTTAACTTGTCTGGATTTATCGCGTCTCGCGTTTCATGTAACTCTTTTCTCCTTCAAACGTGTAACTAAACTGTGCCTTGTGCGTTCACAAACAAAAATATTAGGAAGCGTCGAGTTTCGTTTGAGAGTTTTACCTCAGGCAACACCCACATATGTTTTAAGAAAAGTTTTTTTTTTAAATTTAAGTAGTATATGACTTAGTGTAGGGATCATAGAATTTTGAAAATGTGCACACAATTCATTTTTCCCCATAGCAGGTCATACGCAGTTTGAACTGTTTTTTAACGTAAAATAAATAAATAAATAAATATATAAACCATTGCGTTTACCAAAAGTGTATTGACGTCTTAACAGGTTATGGTGAACATCTCGGGCAGTGAAACAGTTTGAAAACTAATGTATTGGCTCGAAGCAAGACACTAAAAATACTCTCAGAAAATGTATATGTAAAGTAACGTCCAAAACTTGTTTTTCTTATAACTAAAGCATAAAACTTATAACCAAAGCATTTCGAATCTTACATCATTTTAAAATTCCGTGTCCTATAAAGCCTACATGCGCCATACTAATAGTGAGTGCCTATTGGATGCGTCGATAGGACATTCCCGAATGCTACTCCTCTTTCTTGAATCATCACGTACCTTATTATCTTTGTTATATATTTTTGAGTCTTCTTCTAGAATAAATTACATAGTTGATTCAGATATATTCTGTGGATTTTTCACTGATTTGCGGAATTCTGCAAACTGGCTACTCAAATGAAAATGTTGACAGATTATTGTAATAATGTTGTCAAAGGTAATATGCAATATATTACAAGATTTCATTAGTGTAATGACTGATTACCAAATCCTACGCATCTGCGTGCGCACCAGAACGGATTTAATGTTCTTCGTGATTATACCGCAAATAAATATGCATTAACATTATTCTAATTAATTGCGCTATTATGAGAACGTGTTGTGTTGATATATTAGAAATTAATTTCATGTTAATCGGTGTATGAAACTCTGGAGCTTAAATTTCAGCAAGTAAACGCATGTTTTAAAATAATTTCCCTTCGTCCAGCTCCTCATGAAGGGAGTTTATCGGCCGAGGGGCCAAAGCTCAACGCGAAACGTGTCGGCGAGGCGCTGTCTGCTTCCGGGTGGACGGAGCGAGGGCATTGGTCGGCGCCGAATGACGCGCACCGGCGCTGGTGGCTTCAGCTCCAAGGAGACAATAAACCTGATTCCATTGCGGAGCCTGGCAAATCGCCTGGAAGTCATAACTTCAGATACTAACGCTGCGAATGTTCATTGTGGGCGTTGCCGCGCCGTGTAGCATGCTCTTTGAGGGTGTCGAAATGCATGTGCTCTGCGTGGTAATGGCCGTTTTTATAACACGATAACCTCCTGGAATTGTGACGTAATAAGACACCTTACGAGTTACAACGTCCGACGTTCGTGGATGCAATGACGTTGAATCACCATTTTAAAGATATACAAGGTTCAAACTGTGAAATGTATTAAAACTCAAAACTATTTGCAATTTTACAACAAAATAAGTACTGGATCATTTTTTTTTAGAAGTAAAACTTGTAATTTTTTAAAAGAAGCCAAAAGTGTGTTTCAGAAAACCAATTTTCACAGACCGCTACTATTTGCTTCAAACTGTATCCATTGCCTGAACAACTATGAACTACACCTCCGATATCCTGACAAAACCATTTATTTAAATGAACATTTTCTGTTCCTATGAATGTGCCAGTTTCTATATGGGTACGTTTTTATTCTTCTCCCTCATCGCCATCCCGAAAGGAGGCGAAAAGTATTCGGAAGTGTATCTCTGCTTTAAAAACCTGCAAAGGCGCTGTGGAAGGAGGAACCTCATAATTTTTCAGATGCACTCGAAATTAAATTTTTTCTTAGAATGTTCTGAGAAATGATTTTTAAATTAAACAGAATGTTTTGCCATAAAGGGAGCATTGTGCTATATAAAGAGTCAGGAAAAAAATTGTTAAAACAATTAACTCTGAGCGTAGAGAGTAAGAGATTATTTTAGAAGAAGGAAAGAAAGTTACTAAAATTAGTTTTAAGAGAGTGAATGAATATGATGCTCAAGTTTGCAAATGGGCCTGTACCAACTTTTCACGAGAATTTCAATTACGATAATAAGGGAAGAAAATTAGTTCATGATAATGGGATGAGAGTGTATTGGTTTAAAACTCACATGTTAGCCATGGATACTTCTATTACAATTTTTATAGATTTGTTTAAAAAAAAGCACGTGTTGTGTCGCCGGCAAGCCCTTATTTTGAATTATTAAGCAGTATTTTCTAATTTAGTGGAGAAGAGCATACAAAGGGGCAATATTACATATCTTTCACTGGCATTATATGCATTAAAATCATGATGGTTTAATTATATGCATTAAAATAATAAATAAAAAGGTTTTTGAATTACTGTAAAAAACTATTTTCCTTCTGAAAAAGTTCTATATACTATATGCGTGGTGAGGTCAAGATAAATGAAGTTTGTAATAGCGATCTCGAAATACATGCTTGATAGTTTCAAATGACATAAAAAATTTGTTTAGCAATGTATTTGGTAGCCATCTTGTAGACAAATATCGTTACACTTGAGAAGAAAGTTCTTCAGAAGTTAATCATTCATTAAATAAAAGTTAAAGAACGAAAGTGAATTTCTGGCTTGTAAACCGATGTAAAACGTTCTGAAATAGTATTAACGCAAAGTAATAACATTGATACAGGGTGATAAACAACAATTTAAAAAACAAAAAGAAAAATGGTTAAAAACTAGTACAAATACTACACAAATGTGTAATAAGTGAATAAAAGTAATATCACATTTACAATTAATTTTCATTGTTAAATAATTGAAACAGACATATTTGAGGGGATTTAGGGTTCGTTCCTGTTAAATTTTAAACAAATATTTTAAAGTCAAACTATTTGAATAGACTGCAAAATATTTACTACATGCTAATACGTTTCTCTGAAATAATTAACCCTCTTGACTGTTCTATTGATTTTGTTCTATTCTAAAACAGAAATTATGAAGATTGATGTAAATAAATTCTCATGAATGAATGAATGATATTTTAACTTTAATAGAGAATGGAAATGGCATTTTTATAAATGTAGGAATTTTTCTAATGACTACTGGCTCAGCATAGAAAATAATGGAGATGCAGAACTTTCAAAAGAGAACAAAAAAGAATAAAAAGCGTTGGCAAAAAATTTAAGGAAAATAAAGGCGAGAGCGGAGCAGAGAATTTACCTGTGTGAAGAGCAGAAAAATATGTGACATTTTCTACCTGGGAGGACACGTCGCTCGGTGCGTCGGAGGAACAGCGCCACGCCCGCGCTTCGCGAGCCGCCGCGACAGGTGCGGAAAGACCCCCGGACGTCAACGGTTGGCGCTCGAATGAACTCTGTCTGCGCACAAGCCCAGAGTCATATTGGCTTGAGGCAAGAGAAGATATTCAACTATAATGTAATATAATTATCATTTTAGCATTATTATTACCATTATTATATTATTTGCATGACATTTATAATCTCTTTTCTGTAATTAACTGCCACCGGGTTAAACATAATTGCAGTTTAAACAAATTTATCTTTATAATTTCTAAAAATGGTTGTAAATGCTTTAGTAAATTGGTTTTCTTTTTAAAATGGTAAAAATACTCAAAATCAAAACAATCGAATTATCTATAAGGTATTCAATTATTTGAAATCGTAATGAATTATTATTTGCATTGAATATATTGTATATACGTCATTTTCCTAGAAGACATTATGATATTACATATAATTTTCTTCTATTTATTGTGTATCAGTACGTGGAAATGATGTATGGAATGTGAGATGTTTACAAAATAGTGAAATGTGAGGATACTTTCCTTTTGGAGTGAATCTTTAGAATTCTATAGAAACAGCAGAAAAAAATTTCTCACACTTAATCCTACGTAATCTATGTATAGGTTTAGAAGCTCGGTTTGTGCATGTATTAGTGTTGGTTTGTGTACTGGTGCATGGGAATGGTGAGATGAGTATAAACTTATGCTTGAACGTGTACATGCGTGCACACTACATACGTAAGTGTGAGGAGAATATTATTATTTTCACAAAATTTCACTCAGCATGCATAAAATGTCATGCTTTCTCTGTTACTATGCGGCGAGATTCAGTAAAGTAATTTTCTTTTCATTCACCTGATAACTTAAAATTCAAATATTATTAAGGGAAATGTTTAAGGATGAAATGCGGATATTTCCGATGCAACCCGCAATACTAGTTTGCCGAACCGCAAAAAGTATCACGTGAAAAGAAAGATACATGATATTAAATTTCCTTTATTTATTCATTGGTAAAAAAAATCATTTTCGAATCTTTGACATCCCTTAGAAGTTCGTATTATTGACTTTGAGACCATCCCATAAGACGCGTTTATTCATCGTATTTTTCAGATCACGTTGATATTAATATTTATGACCGCTATAACTTTTCATGGATTTGTGTGTGTATGTGTGCGCGCGCGGGAGGGTGTGTATCTTACTCTATGTAACTATGGGTTCGAATGCTCAAGTGAGCGTGTGAATTACTGCTTTTTTTGTAAAGAAACCACATCCCTTATGAGCCTATTTTAACACTTCCATACCACCGGCTGAAGACAGTATCACCAGTGTCTCCGCAGCGTCTCTCAGGGAAAGTCCTAGGGTTTGACTCTTGACGCTGGCGGAGTTTCCACACTAGTTGTGTAGCTAGTACGGAATTCAACTGCTGTTTCAAAGATTATTCCTAGCGGTCGGCTTCCCTAAACGATAATATTTCGTGTTCTTTTTTCGATCAATACCAGTCAAATGTACCGTAATAAAAAGGCCACGGACCGCGCTTGATTTTTCCTTCCTCTTCCTTGTCCTACCTTATTCGCTTAGTCGTACTTTAACATGCACTACATTGCCACACGTGTCGGGAACAGTCGAGAGCGTAGAGTTTATCCCGGCGTAGGCGGCGATACCCGGAGAAGTGATTCCTCGCAAGACGACGTTTACGTCAGCGTTGGATTTCCCATAGAGTGGGGGAGGACAATTACTAGCTACTTGGCAGCCCTGGCGAAATGAGGAAGGTCCCAAAATGACGGCCGAAACTTTGGTACCTGCGCTTGGGACGCGACGTCTCCCGGACAGCAACGAACCTACGGACTCTGGCTGCGGAAGCCTATGCTCTTACGAGGAAAATCACTATGTTCCATGAAAAAAACATTCACTACACTAACGGTACTAATGACTAGAGTGGTTGACATTCCAGGAAACATCAATCAATCGATGAATCAATCAAACAATCATCAGTCAATAAGTCAATCAATCAATGGTCGTACCTGTTGGACGCCCTGGTTCGTCGGGTGAGCAGCAGTTGGTCCTGGGAGCCCGCGCTGTCCTCGTTGGCGCTGCCCTCCGGCGAGGAGTCGTCCGAGGGGCTGAAGGGCCGCCGTGAGCTGGCTGCGGTGACGCGCACCGCGTGCCCCTCCCGCACCGCGCCGCCGCGCGTCACCACCATCGGGATCACTTCCTCGCACGCCGGCTCTGCGCCACGGCACAACAAAGGGCGGCGGTGGACAGGTGGACTTGGCCGCGGTCGTTTTGCTAACAGTTAGGCCTCGTTCGCAATGCAAACTTACTCATAAACGTAACGAAGCCGTTGAACCTACAAATGAGATATTAAGCGAGACCATTCACAACGCCTTGACGTAACCCTTGACGTAAATCCGTAAACTTAAGAGCTCGTAAGTTTTTTACGTTAAGTTTATGTCGGAATTCTACCAAAGACCTATCAGAGAGCAGCATGAAAGAAGCAAATGCACAACAAAATCCGGGAGAAGCAAATGAAAGGACGATTTCAGATTGTGTTCAGTAACTTGTGGTTACGTCGTTTCATTATTGTAATGAAGATAATTTAATGTAATGGAGGATAGTTTGCAACAGGTTTTGATGGATATAGTGAATTCACGGTGAGAATTTGGATCAATTTTCTTGTGACTTTAACTTGACGTTTCGAATAAAATAATAATGTTTCACGAATTACTCGTGAATTTGGTACAAGAGAATCTTTGTGTATAAAATAAAGGAAATGCGAGCACTAACACGACAGCTAATCGCATGTGTACACAGACAAATCGATAGGAAGTCGAAGGCTAGAAACCATGGTAGAAAGATCTTTTCACTATGCTAGAAACAATCGCTCAAACTTCAATACGTTGAATTCTGATTGGTTCAGGGGAAACTTGCGTTCGTCATTGTAAATGCTTGTTTTTACGTGTAAATTTTACTGCTTAGTTTAAAGCATTACTTTAATTTTATGTTTGCATTGTGAATGAGACCTTACATACCAATACTATTCCGTAAATCGGAGAACATCAATAGCAGAACCCAGAACAGATTGCAATATCATTAAACGAAAATGGTATATATTTAAGAACTAATGTTAAATACTTTTAACAATATATTACAATCGTTTCTTGGAAGTTTCTGTTAAATTACTTTCAGTTTTTAACTGATTATTTACTTCGTGTTTCTGGGCGCGTCGAGTTATGGCCATTAGTCCCGTACGTGTAGTGCTTGTTGTTATGTCGAGAAATGACGAAATTCTTGGGTGGTGAAATCCTGTGCCAACCTACAAAACGGCGTGCTGGGTTTCATTTATCCAAGTATCTCCCACCAGCGGGGCGCCGCCTCAAATCTAAGCTCCCGTCATTTGTGGTAGTTTAATAGTGTAAGTGTAAGTGTTTGTGGAAAGGTGACGATAAGACAAGCAAGAGAAAGAAGAGATCGCGCACGGTCCCTGTTTGTTCCGGCATTCCGCACCTAGTATTCACAGAAGAAACCATAGGAAAACGGTCAGAGATAGAGGTCCCTAGAATTCTCCTCCAGGCAGCAGAGGAATTCATCCGAACTGGGTAGTTAGTGTCAAAAACTCCTGCCGGCTTCGGGTCACAAACCTCTCGATCAGAAGCATTACAGTAATATCAGTTGATTTACTGTGCGTCTTTAGCCGGTTTCAATTTTTGAGGTACGGAAAGGTCACATATACTTTGAACATTTTCTGTACTTCAGGCCATTTCCACAGAAACCTAGATGGCCAGAACTTTTTTTTCATGAGCTAGTTAAACTCGCTACGTTACTCTGAATAAGCAATTGGTTTTTACATATCTTACATTAAACAAGGGTTTCAACGGGTTGATACGTACGCCTTGTAAGAAAACACAGGAGTTTTCACGAAGTAATTACATATGTCAACGATATTCAAATTGTTTTGTAAACACCCTAGGAGAGTTGAAGGAAAAAACTACCTTTTCGGATTCACAAAAGTTCTAATACGTAATCAAAGTCCGAAACGATGAAGTAGTAATTGCTTAGATTTTAAAAAACACGCTGAAGTCTGTCGGCGGCTTTTCCACGGTTGTTTGCGGCTGTTAACTTCAGGCACACGCAAGAAAAAAATACATATTTTATGAACAAACGCTTGTCGCACAAGGAGCAGAATTGAACTCCAAGTGTTTTTTCCAACTTTCACCGACCTTATCACTATGAATTCTATGTATTATGTTATACAGACACACACACACAGACGCATATATATATATATATATATATATATATATATATATATATATATATAAGTGTGTTTGTTTGTGTTTGTTTGTGTGTGTTTGTGTGTGTTTGTGTGTGTGTGTGTGTGTTTGTTTTTGAGATTTAGAGAAAACTCCACAAACTTCTAAGGCATATGAGTGGTTCATATTACAGGAAATTGAACAAGAACAAAAAATCTTATAATATTGAATTCCGTAATTCAGCAGTGTGATTTGATATGCATTAAACAAAGGTAATATCAGAGTATCCTGCAGTTCGAATTATCTTTACGTTTGGAACTCGATCTCTCAAAATTAGAGAGCACGAAAAGTAATTTTCTACATTACATATTATGGCACTCAATATCTATATCACTAATGTCCAAAACGGGCAATATTTGAAAAAAAAAACTATACCGTCTCCAGACTTTTAAGTGGTGACTGTAGTTTCTTTGAATACTCACCAGCTCGAGGAAAATCCAAACAATGAAATAGTTTCAATGTTGATTGAAAAATGCAAATATTTGATTGTATTATTCCTCCAATTCTCATTTTGCTCATTCGGACTACACTCAGTACATTACTGCTTACAACACAACTGATATCATTCAATAGAATGGCTCCAAGGAATTAGCCATCCGCTATGAAATATTTGCTTTTTAGCAATATTAGCATTTTTTCGATACAGGTTATTGCTGTTGAAAAATATTTCTTTACTGAAAGATTGTAGTGGTGTTATCTGCGTGCCCCCAGTCACTGAGGGGTGTGTTCGCGTCTACCGATTGAGAGAAGCGAGATATTATTTGACGGGTATTGTCCTACAGGTAGAAAGAACTTGCTATTTATCACTTTGTAATTTACTTAAATAACTCATGTTCATAAATTTGAAAGTATTAGACAAACTATTTAATGGGAAGGCACTACACCAAATTAGTTGAAAAAATGGGTTCGAAATTACCAAATGTTTAAAATAAGAACACATTGATATAATAATTGTAGAGTAGAATTGTAGATGTAGAAATTCATTACAATTATGGAAATAGGAAATACGTCAAAATATCCCCTCTGAATGTGTTCATATTTATTCCCTTTTCCCCGTTTATAACTTATATCTCCTCCATGATGATATACACAAATTTGAATTGGAACTTAATTCTAATACCTCTTAGCGTCTTTCAGATGTATTTTTCATTCGGAAACATCAACTGAAACAAATCAAGACCCTTCATTGTTTAAACATATAACTTTCTGTAAAGTTCCGTAAGTTTTGTTATACGGAACTTTACGGAACATTCTGTCTTTTTATGCGGATGAAACTGATTCATTTTCATCATTTCATCATTTCAAGTTCGTTTCTTTCACAGTTTTTCTAGTTGTACACATATTTTCACTCCAAGAGATGACGTGTGCCATTGATATACTATTCCCTTTGAAGCGGCGTATGCAAATAGCTCCCACGTTTTGATGAGTCTAGGATATAGAATGTTTTCTCTTTAGTAGCTTTCTAGCAAAGCTGTCTGATTTGAATAAATAATGGCAAGTAAATACAGAATCAACTATAAATAAATAATAAGTTACAAATAAAGGTTATGAATAAATTTTTAGAAAAGGTACTTATGCTATGCCCTTGGTATACTTCCTGTAATTTAAAATATTATGATGGCCAAAATATATAATCCTAATTAGGGCGTTTTTGTTCTTTAAAACATTGCTAATAAATCTGATTAATCAGCATTATAACTTTCACTGCACTATCAATATTTAACGTTACATTGTAGCCGTCAATGAAGTAAGGTTCACAAAGAACAGTGGAAATAACAAACGTGGTGGAAGGTTATTTCGTTGGTGGAGAAGAGCCACGCGTACCTGCAAAGCCGCAGGGGCAAAGGCGCCTCAGCCACCCCGCTGGCTCACCGCGTGCTGCTTCGCGGGTCACCAGTTTCGACATCGACCTCCGCTCAAAACATCCAAGGACCTCCCTCCCCTCATATGACCGCTTGAGCGCGGATGTTGCTGTGATACCACAGGTGTTTGAGACATTGTTGTAACGTGGTGCCTTTTTTATTATTATTCTGCAGCAGTAACAGCTGACAGCGTTTTTACTTGGTCGTGTATGCAATAAGGCGCCCAACCGTCCGTTTAGAGTTTCAAAAATGAGATGTTTTATTTCCAAATCTCCCACATCTCTG
Organism: Teleogryllus occipitalis; assembly: GCA_011170035.1. Taxonomy (NCBI): domain Eukaryota; kingdom Metazoa; phylum Arthropoda; class Insecta; order Orthoptera; family Gryllidae; genus Teleogryllus; species Teleogryllus occipitalis. The sequence continues at coordinate 77,987 of BLKR01014972.1, read as the reverse complement.
TTGATTAGACTTTTTCAATAAATGATGAAGAATTAGTGTTATACAAGGTGAAGTATTGTTTTACTTTCTATGAAAATACAATAAAGTGGTGTTATTTTAACATCACTGCATCTATTTTTTTAGATCTAACATCACTATCATTGCATCCTTTTTTTAGATTTATAATACACATTTTAAATATTTTACTGTAAAGAACTGATTACTAAGAAAGATAGTATTTATATCATTCTATATAAACGTAATGGACATGTGTGTAAATTCACATTCCTTTATATATAAACTGATTTACTAGTTTTATTCGAAAATTAATAAAATGTATTTTCGATATAAGATAATTACTTCGACACTACAATACAGTCAAGGCCCAATTTCACTTTATGGTGAATTAACGTTTTATTTTTTTTTAATTCGTGTCTTTATTGCCATGAAGCAACCACTTTACATACTTGTAAAATTGACATTTATTACAAGTGTACTCTAAACCAAGTATTTTGACTTATTTCACGTATGTTACCGGGAATAAATATTATTTCACGTCTCTCGAAAACGCGACAGTTGACATTCCGTCCTAAAGCGAGACAACTGCAAAATATGTGTGTCGCCTCTCTGCAGGACATCAACATGGTTCCCCCTTCAGTTAAAGAGGCGGGCGCGTCAAGCAGTACACTCAAGTGCAATTACACGGAGTAAGTGGGCCGTCGTAACGCCTTTCACTCCTGTGGCCCGACCGTTGGTGGCGGTCTCCGTCGCCATGCTCAGGCACGAGCAGACCGCCCGCTCTGCCCGCCCACCCTGCTCTGCCGCCCGCCATCATCTTCCGTCCTACCATCCAGTCATCCTGCCGTCCTGTCCTCCCTAGCCCCGCTGCCGCCCTGCCGCCCTCCCGCCCTCCCCACTGCCACGCTGCCGCCCTGCCGCCCTCCCGCCCTCCCCACTGCCACGCTGCCGCCCTGCCGCCCTGCCGCCCTGCCGCCCTGCCGCCCTGCCGCCTTGCCACTCTGCCCCCCTGCCGCCCTGCCACCTTGCCACCTTGCCGCCCTGCCGCCCTGCCGCCCTGCCACCCCCGCCGTCCCGCCGTCCTGCCGCTACCATTGTCCCACCGCCCCCACTATTCCCATCTCCCGCAACTCCTGCCGCCTCACCTCCCTGCCACCCTCACTGCCCCGCCACTCCTGTCGCGACCGCCACCCTCGTCACCACCGCCGCCCTCGCCTCCTCCACCCCCAGCCGCATCCACCGTCCCACCACCCCGTTCCCCTGTCGCACCCCCGCCCTCACAACCGTCCACGGTCCCGCCGCCCCCACCGCCCGCGCCTCCCCCGCCAGCCCACCACACCTGTCCCTCCATCGCCTTGCAACTCCTGCCCTCTCCCTTCAACCCACCGCCCCCAACCTCGCCACCCCACCATCCTACCACGCCCACCGCTCCGCCATCCCGCCGCCCCTGCTTATCCGCCGCTCAGGCTACCCGGCTGCTCCCCCCGCCCCGCCGCCTGTGCCACCATCACCACACATGTTACTCCTTAATGTACCTCCATCACATCACTCTTCCACTCCGCCATTACCACAGTTACCGCTGGCCCTACCGTTCGCGTCCCCGCCACAATCGCCATCACCATGCGAGCAAGAGGCCTGTCGTAACACCATCCCCTTGCGTGGCCAACTCAGCTTGTGGCGTTGTCACTCCCGAAGCACAAACCACCACCCCGTCCCCGCTCTCAGCCGCCGTCACTGCCGGTCGCCTTCCGCACTCCGGACACGCACGCCGGCCGCCGCGGAAGTTGGCAGCACTGACGGCGGCGTGTGTTTCTCGGCGGAGGGAGGGGAATTAGTTTTCGCGAGAACGACTGGAGGGGGGGGAGAAGGATCCCCGGAGGGAGAGCCACTCTCGGGCAAACAGACGCCGCGTCGCCGCCACCATTGCCACCCCCACAGCCATCGCCGACGCTCCTGGCGAAACGACAGACGCTCAATGTGATGTTGTCAAAGGCGGAGACACTAACTTTTCACTAATTCTACATTTGCTCTGTTATCATTTTACGTAGACTCGAACCTCACTTCACTATTGATTAAGGGGATTATTACCATTAGTTAAGGCGAATTCCAACAAATATCAGACAAATTTTTTTCAATACAATAATTTTGATAACCCTTTTTATCGATATCGATTCCTTCATCGATATCGTTTTTTTCCCATTATTTATCATTGCTTATTCATTACCATGCTCATTATTTATTTCACATCTCTGACATTGCTTTTCTTAACTACGAAAATCAGTGTTCTTTTTCAGAAAAACTCTCCATTTCTTTACCATCTCAGAAAATACACCATCCCTTCATAATTCCATTTTCATTATACCTTCATTTTCCAACCATTTCATTTCATGTTTTTCATTTATGTTAACTTATGTTGTTGTGTATTTTAACTTCTTCTGTGTCGCTTTTCTATGGCCAATAAAATAGTTCAGCAATTTCTATTCATTTCTTGTCCTAAAAAGGTGATCAATGAGAGCTTTTTCTCTATCTTTATAGACTCTACTTCTCTTCACCTTACCTTCCATTATTATTTTCCTGTTTTCCTATTCCTTTCATTTACTTTCCCCTCTCCTGTAATAGGATCATCAACGTCCCACTCGTGTTCCCACTCCATCGCAACTTCCTAGTCCAATCTGTAATTGATTTCCTTTGGACTTGCTTTATTTCTTCCCTTCGCTCTTTGGATCCTTGAAGTTCCTGGACTTCCCGTTTCCAACTTTCAACTCTACTTCCTTTTATGTTTCGTTTCTCAACTGTTATTACTCTTCCCTCAACAGTTTCCCTCCCGTGGGACTAGTCCTTTGAACCGCCTTTCGTTCCCTCTCCATTCCTTCTTCTTTCTTCACAACAGTCCGCTCTCAACACTCCCCACTGACCCCCATCCCGCCCCATCCCTCCCGTCCTGCTCAGACCGGTTTAGATGGATCAGAGCATAACTTGACGTCCCTGCAGTACCTCTTACCGGAAGGTCCTACGGTTCGAGTCCCGTTCGACACTATCTAGATACTTAAATCGAATTCAGTCGCAGTCTGTAGGAGAATTCCTGCGGCAGGCTGCTCTGGTCGGTAGTTCTCCGAGGTTTCTACGATCAACACCAGGCGAATGCCGGAGCAGTAACCTACCAAACGGGCCACGCACTGCGCGCGATCTTTCCATCTTCCTTGTCCTATCCTCACCCCTTACCCTCACATACTTTTACTTACACGCTCGACACTACCACAGCTGCCGAGCGACCAGTCGGGAGCTTAGAGCTTGTTCCTTCTGGGGCGGTTGTCCACTGGAGGGGAACACCTAGTTGAGGAAAATCCCGCAAACTGACGTATGGGTCGGCGCCGGAACTCGCCACCCATCAGGGAAAACCAGCACCCTTACCGAGAAAAAATTACTACACTTACGGGATTAATGACCTTAGCAGTTGACACGCGCAGATTCTCCAATCAGTCAATCATTCGTCCCGCTCCGTTCGTCCCGCTCTCTGCAGCCTCCCACTGTGCCGCGCGCATCCTCTGCCGGAAGAGAGCGGTCGCGATGCAGGAGCGGCGGTGGGGGAGGGGTGCGCGTGCGGAGACGGCCGGGGACTTCCGGTGTGGATGCGGAAGTTGGGAATGTGGTTGGGGCAGCGACCGGGAAGGAGGCGAAGACTCTGAAACCACGAAAAAATTCGAAGGCGGTGACGGCAACAGAGCCGAGGACGGAGAAGAGGTGAAGTTGGGGGCGGTCGTGGAGGAGAGATGAAGGTCACGGAGGAGGCCACGGTGTTGGCGTCGGTGGAGATCGAGGTCTTCAAGCCGAACAAGGGAACGAACAAATCAAGGTGTGGGCAAAGAGAGAGGAATAGCTTAAGTCGTAGGCGTGGCAGAGACGGCGGGGGCGGTGACGAAAACAGCAGAGGCGCAGGCGGCGGGGGTAACCGAGGAGGCGAAGGCCGAGGAGTAAACACAGGTGGAAGCGACTGGAGCGCGCACGTGAACTCTGAGGCAACGCAGCCAGGCGGGCGGTCCCGGAGGCGGGCGGCGGGTGGCGGGCGGCGCGGCCGGAGTCAAGAGGCGGCCGACCCGCGGAGACTGCCAAGTGACACGGGCCAGGTGCTTTCGGTCGCTGACAATTAGCAGACGCCCCTTTCGCAATCCGAGCAGGTGCGCCCCCCCCCCTCCGCCCGCACGCGCTCGGCTTTTTCGCTCACCTGGGAAATGAGCGGAGCGACTTCTCCGAGAGGGTGACACTTCCGTCGCGGCGCGAGAGGCCCCTGTTTGTGCTGAGGTGAATTCAGCGAGGTACTTAATACCAACGTTTCTTTTGATTTGTGCTTTAATTACTCAACCGAATTTCTCTTTATGCTGGTCTCTGAGCAAATGTTACAAACTTCTTATCTGTGTATTCGAGTCCTGACGGCGCCAGGATTTTCGACACTAGCTTTTCGGCTAGGTCGAATTCTATCGCTGCCTGGAGGAGAATTCTGGCGGCCGGCTGCTCTGATCGGAAGTTTTCTGTAGTTTCTCCGATCAACAACAGGCGAATGCCGAAGCAGTACCGTAACAATCAGAACACGGACTGCGCGCGGTCTTTCCTTCCTCTTCCTTGTCTTATCCTCTCCCTTTACACACACATTTACACTAACATGTACCACATATTCCGGGAGACCGGTCGGGAGCTTAAAGCTTCTCCCGGATGGGGCAGTGCTGGTGGGAGAGTTCTCGTTAGGGGGAAACCCCACTAGCCGACGGTAGGTCGGCGCCGGATCTCGCCATCCAGCGAGGGAATATCACCGCCATTTCCCGAAAAAACTTGCACTATACTTACGTGACTAATGACCAAAGCCGTTGACGCGCCTGGAAACACGGAAAAATCAGTCAATGAATCAATCTCAGATATATATAAGATTACTTTTCACCAGATGAATTAGTAGTGGGAAATTGTTTACAAGTTACGCATTGACATTAACTTCTGATTGTTGGGCATCTACTAATTTACTTGTATTCGTCAAAACCGACCTGGATTCTGAGGTGGCTAAGAGCGTGTACTGACTCAGCGCTTCGGTCCGAAGAGTCACGGTTTTGAGTCCCATCTTGGGTATGATTGTTCGTCCCTTGTCTCTCGTGTATGTGTTGTCGCGTAGGGTCTCGCGCTCTCCTGAGCCCAGAACAGAGGAGCCCGCAAGTGTATTGGTGTCTAGTGCAAAGTCGAGTACGCGTCCCGTCGGGACCTAAAGCTTGACAGGCTGATTGCTGGATACAAGTCCAAGAAAAAATATCGGCATGTCACGTTCTGACATAGTTAAAGGGATTTCCTGCACCCAAACAGCCAAACAGCAGTTAAAGGGATTTCCTGCACCATGCCAACCAAGCAGGAGGAGTATCTTAATAAACAGGAAAAATATCAATTGTGTAACTTCGTTATAACTAAGAACGGAATTTAATGAAATGTCATTTTGTTAGCTTTAAATCAACGTCGTTTAGTATATACTTTATTTTTTTGTATGCCATCATTATAAATGACCCTTTTCGATACCCCGAATCGTGCATAATCCAGTATTTTATCGCACGCTACATGACGTCATCGCCATTATTAAACGCGACATGACGTCATCACACATTCAGCCAATAGTAGCGAGAGAATCGTGAGGAGGTAGAAGAAGACGGAACAGCCGACCACCGTTTTCTCGCACGGATGTCAACAATGCCATCTTGAATTTGATTTCCAGTGGACGTTGGATGTCAAGCACCCAAGACGTCAGAAGAAAGTTGTTTCGCGAAATTAAGTTTGATTCTCTTGTAAATTTATAATGCTGTTAAACCAAAAATTAGCGTATGCAACTCGTTTATAATATTGCTTTATTGCATTCGTACAAATTTGAAAACTCGCTCCTAACGTCGATCGTTTTCAAAACATGTACTCATGCAATAAAGCTTAACATTATAAACTAATTGCATATACTACTATAATGATATGACAAAAGGAAATGACCTATTTTATACGTCACTTTTTTACGTTTTTCGTCGATTTTGATTACTAAGTCATTTTTTACCTTTTTCGTCATTTTAATGCATTTTTTGCTAATTTAGTCGCTTTCATGGGTATTTGCTTCAAATAATATTTACGAGATGCAACAAATGTTCTCCACAGAATTCCTAAGTAGCCTATTCGATTGTTTCGTTCACAAATTGTAATGTCTGCCGTTGTAAGTATGTTATCTAAGATTTATGTGTCACCTATCTGAACCGCTGTCGATTCAGCCGATTTTGGGTTAACTAAAGACAAGATTTCCTGGTAATGAGAAGTTCAAACCAAACGTTTGAAAGCTTAGTTCACTTGCCCGAAAGAAAGAAGTCTTGTTTTCACCAGTAACGTATCCAACAACTTGAGTTGTTCATCCGAACAGGTTTTGATTAAATATTTTACGTATTATTTCTTTGCTTTAAGTGCATTAAAAAAATTAAGAGCATTTTATTGACCATTTTAGTGATTTTTTAGGTCATCAAAATCCACCCTCTAGTTATAAGAAATATCCCACCATGTTCATTGGCAAGAGCTGATAAATGCGATGTCCCCACCTGCTCTTTGTAATATTTCTTCGAAGACTTTTGTCCTTGGCTTGTTGTTTGCTGTAGGAGCTCATGTAAAAAAAACGTTTGGTGAAGGTTGATGCAATATTTTCAAATTTGATATTTTTGAAAATACATATAATTTTATCGATAGGTAATGAAGTTCAGAATCAACTGATATCAACAACTGAAACCAACTGATTTCAACTAAAATAAATTGTTTCAACTTTATGATAAAAGATAAATACGATTCTATACGTTATATCATATCGTTTTATTTTTAAATTGTGTATATTCTTGTATGTCTTTCTACAATTATTCAGTTGGTAATGCACCCTCAGTTGAAGATTTTAAATTTTTTATTTTTATTTGAAACCAACTTCTTGTCTAATGATATTTATAAAAAGTAATTACTCTTTTACATATTATTAGATATTTAAATAAGTGTTGTGTATAAATATATATTTTAATTTTTGAGATCTAGCATTTCATTAATTTTGTCAAATGTGTTAATGGATGAAATCCCTGCCAGCGAAAGTGTGTTTACTGCAATATATCATGTTATTAAATAGGAAGCAATATGATTTAAAACAAACGAGAGCCGTTCATCAATTTTTAACTCGTATATTTCACTCTCAGGAACGATGATTAAGCATTATATTATTGTAGTTCCTGTTAACAGAATGAGATATGTTTGTTTCACGCTATTAATTTAACGGAGACTCGTGTTCAATATGTCCCTCAAGGTCATTGGCGAATTTCAGTCCTCATATTTTGAATTCTCATTTATACTTCCAAGTGTAATAAGGGCAAATGGGAGGAAAAAATTGTCGTGAATGTCAACATCATTTTCTTTTTTGAATATTTTACTGTATTTTCAAGAACGTTGACTATAATACTAAAATTCAGTAATACTGTTCACTTGGTGATTACGATAATTTAAGACTCATTTCCACGTAACGGAGTAAAAATCAAAGTAATAGCACCCAATTGCATTAAGCTTACTTTGTGAATGTATGGTAAAATTATTTCAAATACAACGTATATATAAGTAAATTTCAAGCTTATTATTGTTAAATTTCAAAAGTAAATTTTTACGAATTTTTTATAAACAAAACTTTGATGAATCAGATAAAAGTAACTAACATCGGAATGACAATAGAAGCATCGTTATGAAAATTTCTTGATTGGATGCAGTTTCAAAGTAGTTATCAGACACTCTTCAGTTATAAATACTCAAGCAAAATACAGAAGATAAAAAGGCAACCATAAAGGTAATAAAAAAGTTGAGGCTATTACTAACGCGATAATCGTAACGTAAACCCCTGCGGTATGTAGTACTATCTAATCCGTTTCTACTTTTTCGTTCGATAGAAAAGCCAATCTCTTGCTTGTTCAACTCTTTTTGCAGTAGAAATTTAATGACCCGAAACTAACGATTAACAATAACTAATCATGTAAATCAAAATATAAGAGATGTCAAATTTGCGGAACCCTTTAAACTATCACTTGAACATTTGTAGAATATTTAGTAAAACCAGTATTCTTCTTGGCAGTAAAACTACACAACCTAATCCTCTATTTTAAAGAATAATGAACTCCTTTTCAAATTAGATGTAGGAATACGTGTAGAAAAGTTAAATGCGTTTAATGATTTACATTTTCTTGTGGCTTGCTTTCTGGTATTTCATGTTCTGTATATCAACTGGTACATTTATTATTATGAGTATATTATCGCCTCTAGCATGTCTTATAATGCTCAACCGAAAATCTTTTTCGCTCAGACAAACAAATTTTTCTGACAGCCTATAAATAAATCGCGATTTCTTGAAATATTTTCTTATTTCAAATAAATCACGCACCAGTTTCTAAATTCCGGTGCTGTTTTCGGTTTTAGCGTGTACATTTCTTACGGAGTTTAGTTTTTTTCTCCGGCTGTTCCTTGCTGCTTCTTCTTCTTCTTCTTCTTCTTCTTCTTCTTCCTCCCCCGTCGACTTGGGCTCTGTGGCTGAGACAGCGCCTCACACCTTCCATTAGCTAATAACATTTCATTGGACCTCAGACGCAGCTGGGTTAACTTTCGCACGGGCGTAAATGCTAATTTATAGCGCGTTTTTGCTCGCATTATCTCTATATAAATGGGTCGTGTGTGATTACCTCCAGACGGCAGTGCCGGAGGGGGGCCAGCCGTAACTCAAGGCGCGGGTAATTGTCTGAAATGAAAACGCTGTTCCTGGAGGGGAATTTCACGCGCACGGGTTGGCAGCCGTGGGGATCGTGACTCGTAAATTCCCGGCGTCTTTGGGGCAAGGAGACGGTGGTGGGGGAGGGGGTTGAAGGCGTGGGTGGAAAAGCGTGGTCGCAGCTGATACCAACTTTCTTGCGTGCGTTGTTGTAGCCACTTGCCATCTTATGAGTCTGTCAACTTTGACGTGCTCTAGACGTTACAGTTATTGTCTGATCTTAGTGTCATAGCACAATATTGACGTATTAGTAATATGCCAATATTAAAAAATATAACTGAAGCACGTTTGTTAGATTGTTCGAAAATCAACCATTCTTTTGCACATTGTATAATTATTAGGTAGTTAAATTGGTTTCCTTGTAGAAAATTTTGTCCCCTGGGACTAATGAGGCAAAATTTATTTTATAAGATTTAGTATGTTTTATTTTCAATTTTAATAACTTTAATCTTTATTCACATTTTCTTCAAAAATTAATTTTAATTTTATACTTCAATAACGTAACCTGTTTACATCTTTGGAGAGGCTTGAAGGGAACCCCTATTTAAATGGTTGAAGTCTCTCAATCATCCTGCCTTATGCCACGGGCTAGTGCTGGTGAACTGTAAAGAATAGTTTTTACTGAGTTTGCTTTTTTGGGGGTGGGGTGGGAGGTAAATTTATCTCCAATATCCAACATTAACTTAATGATGAGTGTTTATAATTTGTCACGTGATGAATAAAGTATTGGAGGTCTCTTCGTAGGCGTTGCAGTTCGTCAAAAATTGCGAATTTTTTTCCAGATCTTCATTCATCTCATTCCCGGGCATAGCAAAACTGTTGTGGGTTGGTTGACTTATTTCACAGGGGGAGGAATTTGGATAACGTTTGGCATCGTTCACCTGAAGGATGCTGAGTTATCACTCTTGGTTAACACTAAGTGACTAGCTCTCTCGGAACGTGTGAGCTCTACATCGGTATTAGAATGATATTCAGTTTAATACCTCAAACTATAGGGTATTTATTGCTTTACTGTATAAATACCGTCACTCCTACCTTGTACTTTGCTCTCATGCCAGCGTTTGCGCGTACCCTGCATTGCGTTTGTACACATCACCTTCCTCCTCCGTTACACCTCCCCCTCAGTGCGTCTCATCTCGTCGCGCGCCGAGTGAGTGAGGAACCAGCGACATCACTCTGGGTGCGGCGTAAACCTCATCGTCTACGCTCTCATAGAATTTCAGTGACTTGCATTTAAGGCGTAGACGATTCAGAGCTAAGAAACATCATGTGGGTCGTGGGCCCATGCCATCATACACTTAATTCATTTGTAGCTCGTCACATAACTTGAAAAACTTGTCCCTTGAAAAATGTATTATTTAACGAAATGGCTTTCTTGAAATCAACGATGTGCAGCACTGCATTTGCCGTGTCCTTCTGCCCGTTTGCGCTCCTTATCTTCCTGCACCGCGCTTCACAGTGCAGCGGGTCTGCAGCTCGTCGCTCGCCGCCTGCGAGGAGCCGGCGCCGCGACTGTCTGGGCGTCGTAAAGCACATTGTCGTCGGCGCCCATTTAAGCCCTCGCAGACGCGTGACGACCTCGTGCCTCCCGCGCCACCCTCCCACTCCCGCCGCCCTTTCCAGCTCTGCTCCATACACACCCGTCCCACTCAGCCCCTCCCCGCCCGCCCTCTCCGCCCGCCCCATTCCACCCGCCCTCTCCGCCCGCACCTCTCCACCCGTCCCTCTCTGCCCGCCCATCTCCGCCCGCCTCTCTGCGCCCGCCCCATTCCGCGGCCCGCCTCTCCGCCCGCTCTCTCTCCGCCCGCCTCTCTCCCCCCTCTCTCTCCGCCCGCCCTCTCCGCCCGCCCTCTCTCCGCCCGCCTCTCTCCGCCCGCCTCTCGTCCCGCCTCCTCCCACCTCTCCGTCCGCCTTTCTCCTCCCGCCTCTCTGCCCGCCCCTCTCCGCCCGCCCCTCAGGACCGCCCCTCTCCGCACGCTTCTCTCCGCCCGCCCATCTCTGCCCGCCTCTCTCCTCCCGCTTCTCTCCGCCCGCCTCTCTTTGCCCGCCCCTCTCCACCCGCCCCTCACGACCGCCCCTCTCCGCCCACCCCACTACACCCGCCCATCACCGCCTGCTCCCCCCTGCCAGCCACCTCCTCGTTCCCCCCTTACGCTTTCCTCTCTACCTGCCCCTCTCTGCCGTCCCCTCCCTTCCTGCCTCACTCTACCCAGTCCTTAACGCTCGACCCTCTCCACCCACACCTCTCCTTCTCCTTCTCTCCACCTTCCCCCCTCTACCCGTCCCTCCCCGCGTCTCTCCACCTACCGCCCCTCTCCGTACATACTCCTACTCTCCGCCTGTTTAAACCTCTCCCCCACTCCACTCCATCCTCCCTCTACTCCACCTCATCCTCCTCTCTCCACCGAACCACACCCTCCACCCTCTACACCGCCCTCTCCGCCCCGCCGCACCGACCCCGCCCTGCCCCGCCTCCGTGCCCGCGCCGCTCGACGCTGCGCTGCGCTGCAGCTCTTTTTGCTGCGGCGCCGCGGATTCTGCTTCAACGCCGTCGTAAAAGCTGACATGATATTCGCCGGTGAAGTTGACGCGCTGGCTTTAGTCTCGGAGGAGCTGTGAGGCCATTCGGTCACTCTTTCGCCCATCTGCCCATTTCACAGGGTTGATACTGTAATCTCTGTTGGTGGAGTTGTAGGTCGTTGAGAATAAAGTCGGTTTGCTGTTGAAACCGCGGTGGATACAATGTATGTTTTAGAAACTTGCATTTGTGTGGATTTCTTTATCTAAAAACTATATAGTGTCTTTGTTGGATTTAATATACGTTACGAAGTAAGGTAGGTCATGTACTGTTAAGAACAGTGCGTTCGGAGAAATCAAGAAGCCTGGCGCTGTATGTCTGCGGGGAGCCCTTATTTTGAAAGTAATTTTCCGTCCCCTCTCCAACATGGAAACAGAATGCATTTCATACAAAAGAAATAACATACAGTGGTTGATTTACAGTTAAAAGAAAATACGTTTTTGTGTGTTCATAATAAAAAAGGGGCCCCAATTAAATCAAGGTGTAAAGCAAGTTGCCCCACCTGCTTCCCTTCTGAGCGCCTCTGGTTTGGATCCTCTTTTCTGTGTATTACTTACAAACATAGAGTATGGTTGTGCGTTTTGATACTTTTACCTAAGTAGTTTCACACCTCCAGTGTAATTTGAATAGGGACCAAAGTTTCTAATATTTTAAGGGTTTAACGATTTTAAAAACTATTTTTTATTTTGATCAGTTTTAATTAGAGTTCTCAAGGACATCGTTTCAAATTCTTCAAAGTCATTTAAAAGTTTTCGCGTTTGCTGTTTGGTTGTGTCATGAATTACCTTTGTAAAGTGAACGGAAAGTGTAATATCGAATATGAACTACTTCGCTATGATGAATGATGGAAGCGATAACTGCTACTAAATAAAATAACGGAACAGTACTTCAATGTTAAAAAGGATGCATTACGGTGATTTAGGATTAATATTACTTGACAGTAATGACATTAACAATAACAATGGACAACCTTTATGAATATGTATTTATTTGGGAGCCATTACAATAATGACACTGACGAAGGGGCATTAAATTAATGATTGATCTTCATTAACTTGTTTAATACCAGGATGACAGCGTCATGTCACCCAAGAGGATCATAGATGCATTCCGGTTTATTGCAAAAACAATTTCATTTAGCTTTGTAGTTCAGAATAGTCATGCAGATATCTCTGTATCAGAGTTTAATGCAATACTTTACATGTACTACTTTCCATGTAATACTTTTAATGTAATACTTTACATTTAATGTAAATACTTTCTTCGGCGTTAACTTCAGCACTTGATAACGCTTCATTTAGAGACACGGTATGTAATTGTTTCAAAGATGTCGACTGAGATAAATGGGAGGGGAAACTGATACGATATTTATTGCAATGCATTTGGTTTGGCTACCTTTCCGAGTTATTCGGAAAAGAACAAATCATTCTCTATGAGGAAACATGAATTTTGATGATTTGTTAAATTAAACAAATTTTCTGCAAATATAAACATTACTGGCAAACTCTCAATCTATATAGGAGGGTTTTGGCTTCATACTTTATAGAATTTGTTTGTAAGTAAAAACAGTGATAATAATGTAAATATTCCGTACGGTTGAAGTATTTATAAAGTTATAATCGCTGAGCGGATTATGTAAACAACAAATCTAGTGGCAGTTCTGAATTATGAATACATTATTGTATAGAAATTGTTCATTAAATATACTGTTAAGACGTTAAATATTTATGAGACATTAATCATTTAGCTGCATAGCTACAAGGCATCGTTTGGCTCGTTAAAGCACAACATAGTCATTCGTCATTTGATGTCTGGATATGTTCTAATCCTGCGGCTCACGCAGTCGATCTCTTGGATGACGGAGTTCTTTTTATATTGATATTGAGTCATAGAATTTTTTTGAGAACACGGTTCTCCGCAGAACCTCTCCATTATTTTTATCTAAGTGTCATAGCTTACACTTCGTGGCAATAGTATTTATTTTTCTGGATAAAATTTTCCAAATTAATTTTTAGACGATCAGTTTTTTCGTTTTATTTTATTGGTACAACGTCTAGGAGATCTAATGTGTCTCCATCATCAGAACAGGTACAAATCGGTAGGTACAATTGACAGCTTTTAGTTTTATTATTTTAAAGTATTATAAAATGGTCTGTTATATGAATTTATAAATGTAATTAATACTCAATTACTATTGGAATTTTAAGCTCATAATTCAATTATAATTCATAATTGAATTATGAACTTAAAATTCCAATCCTAATTTTGTATTCATTCCATTTATATATTCATACAACAGTTCATTTTATAATATTATGATAATAAAAAGCTGCAAATTGTACCTGGACCTGATGATGGAGACACATTAGATCTCTGAAACGTTGTACGAGTGAAATAGAATGAAAAGAAAAAACTGATTGTCTAAAAATTAATTTGGAAACCTTTATCAAGAAAAGTAATACAGACAATCATTATGTGATATAACAATATAATTTATGTTACCTTCAGCAGAATAATCTCAATCAAGTAATGTGCATAGCTGCATATCGCATGTCGAACGTGTGGTACAATTGATTAACGATAAAACTTGTGTATCTTGTTTTTATTATTGATAAATAATTTAGTTTAATCGAGTATTGTAATTGTGATCGTAGAAAATGTGTTGCATGTATGTGTGCCTAAAAAACCCAAGAGTCAGTTTATGAAGCAAGGTAAGTTAAAACTCAAATGATGCATCTGAAAGATCGATGCATGGGTTCAAATAACTTTTACTAGCGCGTGTATCGCAGGGTTACCTGACTACCGGTTGCAGTAAAACAGTGAGAGAGTAAAACTATAGATGTTTGTTTCACATCGCAGAGACTGGTCTTCGACTCGCTCCATTTAATCGTGAACTATCTCGAGCGGAGTCTCTAGATTTCACGATGTAAAAAGGTTGTAATACGTTGGGCATCTCCTATCAATGCAACCAATAAGCAGTCACGGACACATGACGCGACAATGTAACCAGAAAGTGTCATGGATTGCATAAGGTGTCAATGTGTCAAGTGTGTCAAGTCAATGTGTCAAGTCAACTAGTGTCACTGATCCCATGTAGCGACGCTGCATCTAGTAAGCAGTTACGAATTTCGTCCAGCATCACTCTCTTTTAGACACAGAACACAGATGACTACAATGAAACCTGGGAGCTTTTACACATCGCGTGAGGCATTTGAGTCCTTAGGGAGAAACTATTTTGAAAAAGGGACAGAGATGATATTCAGTTATTCTCACACTGCAACATTAAAGGTCTATTTTGTAAAAAAAGATTTAATATGAATAATTTCTCATAATGGGTTACAATACTCCAGCAAAAACTTATTGCTGCAAACAAATTTTATCTCAATATTATTCATGTCAGTTATACACCATTTTGGAAACGTCCTTCGACTTTATGGGGTTGAGCACATAACAAACAAAAATTCGTCCACCATTTTAGAAAGTTCTCTATCTTTTGAAGCAAGTTTAGACTCATACATACAAGCGTCACCTTTTCTCTGCCTGAAACAAATCCAACAAATGTCCCCTAAAACGAGGTAATGCACTACCAGCTTCCCGTCAACAGTTGGGGGTTGGGGAAAACCGATCACGTGGTAATCCCAGTCGCTGTGTGTTCCCACGTTCTCGCCCTCTGGTTTCCTCACTTCCCCCACCTCCGCCCCCGCGCTCGATGGCTTAGTGCCGCACCGCAAAGCGAGGTGGATTTATTGCGTGTGGTTATCAGTAATAAGCTGCTCTTAACGGGGATTTTAATTTGCATTGTTTTTTTCGAACGGCTCCGCTCTTTTAAAATCGGCCTGCGGTAATCATTTTAAGTTAAATCGCGGCGTAATGTTGATGAATGGTTTTACCTGTCCATATTGTATTTATCGGAAGCGATGCAGCTTGCGTAGAGAACATGGGTACTTGGTATGTAGCTGTCTATATCGGAGGATGCTAAAATATGTTTACAAAACCAATTGCGAGGCGATTTTTTATTGAGAGAAATGTTGACATTAAGTAAAAAAACCACGTGATGGTGGCGTTAGCGTTTATACAAGGTGTGTGCGAAAATCAGGCAATATTTTTGTGCAGGTACTTAAAATGATCGCAGAGTGTTTTCATCAGTTGGATTAGATGGGAAGGATTCTCGACTTCCGAGCGAGCTTTTGTCAGTCTGCTCCGAGCATTTGAGGCATCAGGCTTTCTGTCTCCACTTACCCTCTTTTAGCACCTACGTCATGAAACATGATGGAACTGTCACTTGTGCAACGGTTTGCCGTAAACTTTTGCTGGAAATTCAACAAATCTCTTGCGAAGACTCACAAATTGATTGTTCATGCTTATAGAGTCAATACGTTATCAAATTCCCAAGTTTTGAGTTCACTAAATGTGTTTAAAGAAGGCCAGGTGGACGAATCCCATGCTGGACAACTTTCAACCAGCACAACCGACGACAATTTGGCCCGTGAGCGCAATCTGTTACAATATGACCGTCGGTTGAGTGTCCAGATGATTGCAAAAGCACTCAATATTCCCAAAACAATTGTACACAAACCGGTGACCGATAAATTGGACAAGATTAAGGAGTGCTCCAAGTTAGTTCCCAAGCTGCCGACGGACGATCAGAAATCACCATCGCGAATGTGAGTATCAAACAACTTGACAACACAACCGCAACTTCCCCAGAGTCCGGACATGCTTCCGACCGATTTTTTTCTCTTCCCCAGGATTAAATCCACCCTGAAAGGAATCCGTTTGTATCAATTGATGCCATCCAAGACGCCGTGACGAGGGCCCTTCCCGAAGTCACGGTTTGAAGTATTCCATGAGTGTGGAAGCGTACCAAGCGTGGAAGAGTCACTGAGAAAAGTGTATGGATGCACAAGAGAAGAGTATTAAGCCTTTATAACCATACCTTCTGTCAATAAAATGGCTTTAAAAAATGCATTTCTTTTCGGACACATCTTGTATACTCGTGACACCACTAACTAAACTGTAGCTAGACTCCAAAATATTTGTCACTAAATGTATTCTGCGCTCGATATTACTTAGTTTCTGGTTTCTGAACGGTCAACCATGCGATTTCTCCGAGACGCTCCTAGGTTTTAACGTCACTTTTTCACGCAGCCCTAAACACTATTCCGAAACACAAAGCTGGGACATAAGAAAGTCTGTTCGTGCTACGAGACGCATAACAGTCAAGCTGAACTCAGAGACAAACAGCCTGTCCCCAGCAGGATCTCTGAGTGGTTGGCTGTAGGTTTTGAGTTCAGGCGGTGGCTTATTTTCGACACTCGCTAAATAGCTAAGTCGAATTCAGACGCTGCCTAGAGCAAAAACAAGTGATGAGCTTCTTGAATGTGTAGTTTTCAGTCATTTCTACGATCAATTCCTGGCTAATGCCGCATCAATACCGAAACAAATGGAAAACAGGACGCGTGCGATCTCTTTCTCTTCCTTGCAGTATTCTCTACCCTTACACACACACACACACACACACACACACACACACACAGACTTACACTTATGCGCTACCCTACCACAAAGGTCGGAAGACCAGTTTTGAACTTAGAGTTTCCAGACTGTGCAGAGCCTCTTTGGGGGAGATATCTGGAGAGGGAATCCTGCAAGTAGGTGTGTTGGTCATACTCGGATCCCACGTTTCATCGGGGGAGCTCCCGCCCCCCCCCCCATCTGACGGGTATAACATGCACCACTCTCACGGGACTAATGACCAAAGTGGTTGACGTGCCCGAACCCACAAAATACTAACTCACTAACAATCAGGCCTCCATCTCGATCTCGAATCCCCATCTCGATCAGGTTTTTCGTCCAGTTTCCCTGATCCATTGAGCAAATGCTGAGATGGCCCCTTGTTTTGCTTCTGGACATAAATGTAACTTCATTATCTGTACACGTCTTCTAGAATTCAGTGGGAAATACAATTATTCAAATTATCGTTTCCATGTTGTTGCGGCAGGAAGTATTATTCCTTGACGAAGGACATCATGGATAAGAGCCCAAAATGTATTGCTTATTTATCCTTGAAAATAGATTTTATTACATGACAGATTTTTTTATTTTCAAAATTTATGTAGTATATGACTCAGTGTATGGATCACAGAATTTTGAAAATGTACACACAATTCACTTCTCCCCATAGCACGTCATACGCAGTTTCAACTGTTTTTTGACTAAAATAAGATAAATAAATAAATAAATAAAAATAAATCACGTTGTGCGAAGCAGGACGATTCCCTCGCACGCGATGTTCCGGTCAAACCAGCAGCAGCCGCCGCATCGCGGGGACCCCGTGGCTTCGCCCGCTGCCTAATGCTCTTCGCTCCTCAGCAACGCCGGCGCTTTTCACAAAGTTCGCTTTGCGTATTTGCTTGAAAGAGTAAACGCAAATCCTGCCCTGTATTTATTCATCTCCCTGCAGAGGTATTTTCAAATCGCGGAATAATTAACGAGATGGTGGTTATTGTTAATAACGCGTCAGTTTTTGCAACGAATCCGCTTTGGCCTCCATAAAACAACGGCCGCTTCCTGCCAGGGTCCGGCAACTCTTTTTGCGCAAGACGTTTTAATCCCGTCAATATTTAACGCGACAAGGCTGAAACTTCGTCCGCGCGAGAAAGCGCTCACTAAATCGCACTTAATGAGTTCCGCTCGTTAGCCATTCAAGGGGCAGGCGAAGTAACCAGGAGGACTGACGGGGGTGGGGCGAGAGGACGGGATGGACGGAGAGGGTCGGGGTGGGATGGGAGAAAGAGATGGACGGAAAGGGATGGGGTGGGGGGAAGGGCGCAATGGACGGAGAGGGACGGGTGGGGTGGGAGGTCGTGATGAAAGGAAACGGACGGGGTGGGGCGGGAGGACGGGTGAGACGGAGAGGGACGGGGTTGGGCGGGAGGACGGGATGGACGGAGAGGGACGGGGTGGGGCGGAAGGACGGCTTGAACGGAGTGGGACGGGGGTGAGGCGGGGGGAGGGACTTCAGAAGGAATGAGTGAGGGACGGGAGAGGGATATAGGCCGTGCAGTGATGCAAGTGAAAGCAGTGGCCGACTCCATAGTGTAACGACTTTGGTGGCCTGAAAACAATGTTTTGAACTCAATAGAGAGGAATGCAGGATGCAACATTTTATTCTTTGAAATAGAAAAGTTGTACGAAGGGAGGAATAAAATGGAGAGCAATAGAAGAAACTTACGTTTGGTGGGAAGGTTTTGTAACAACGGTAAAAATAGTTGTGAGTTGACATCAAAATAGCACTTTTCAACAAAAAGTGCCAGAAATATGAAAAAGGTGTTATTAGAAAGGAGGAGGGAGAAAATCAAATGATTTAAGATCATATGTAATCCTTTTTCATGTAGTAGAGTAACAAATGATACTGCTTTAGTTTTAAAAGTGTATTAAATATTCCAACTTTTCAGCAATTGTTTTGTAGAATCATAAAAATGTAGACCGTATGATTCAAAAGTATAAGCCGTATTTACTTGTGTGGGCGTGCGTTTGAAATCTAGTACGCAACCTTTGCGGCTGTACTCCTTATTGACTTTTCTCAAAACACATGT
Source organism: Teleogryllus occipitalis (assembly GCA_011170035.1). NCBI lineage: Eukaryota > Metazoa > Arthropoda > Insecta > Orthoptera > Gryllidae > Teleogryllus > Teleogryllus occipitalis. Next base: position 58,990 of record BLKR01014972.1, on the reverse strand, counting down.
ATGTGTATTTTATTTTACTCTCGAATAGTAGATACTCACTGACGGGTATGGAAGATAAAGGGACCGAAATCTTAATATTTTCCGGGGTGGACATAAGCCATTTTTCTATTGAAGAATGCATATAGACTGTGTATGCGTATGTTCTTCAATAATCATTTATAATAACTTCTAGCGTGTGTCTTAACTTTCACTTGAATCCTCTCTTTATGTGAGATTAGTAGCTCTCAAAGCTAAAAGCCGTATGCAAAATAGTAATAAAAATGTCTATCTACTTCTTTGTAGATATTGAACTAGAATGATGTACGTCAATCCACTCAATTTGAAATTGTAGTGTGCTTTGACATATTTAAGCTTATTTGTAGTGTTCCCTTTTCCATAACAGAAATAAATGCGTTTGTTGGAACCTCATAAAGCGCATTTTCTTAATCCGAGAGACTTTTACCTGCTCACTCGGTGTTTTTGAGTGTGGATTTACGTGCTTTAACGCTGATAGCTAAGGTAACAAAGGGAGAGATCATGCTCATGCTCTCCCATTTTTTTTCTCCAAAAGCCACCCGATTCCGAAGTGCTCATATAATACTTTTCCCGATCGTAGTCACAAATTTATTGCATCTGTATTCAAGTATCGTTCATCGTAATCTTCACTCAAATGTGGGAATTTTCATGTAACAAACTTTAATAAATCTCATCTCTATATTAAATTATTCTGTGTCGTCTATTTTTCAATAAAAACAATAATAATATAAAACTGTACAATCGAAAATGTCTATATTATATGGTCGTCATCGGGATACTAGAATAATAATTTTCCTTAGTGTATAAACAGTAGTATATTAATATTTAATTTCATTTTAATAATGTATAATGTATTAATTTGTTAGTTGTATGGTGTATAAACAAAATAAAATATATCATTAACATATCATGTTTAAAACATTCAGGACATTTAACGTAGTTTTTAATTCAATTTTACTAGTTTATTTTTTAGAAGAGGCATTTTTTCAATTTGTAAAAAAGTATTTAGGGAACACAACTAAAGGAATTAATGCATAACAATTTATTGAAAAGGAATGTTAACTAAAATATTAATAACAATGACATTGTTTAATTTTTATGAAGATAAACACTTTTAATATCCCGAACCATTTTGAATTACAGAAGCAACAACAAACACATCCTCTCATTTCTGGTAATGTACAATATTAATTTGATAAAAATACGATAACTGGAAAAGGTTTTTCGACAAAACCTTTTCGAGGACATTTCTTTTCAAAGTTGCGAAAAAATCTCTGAAGATTTTTTTCCCCTTGTGGTTATATCACGTAGTTGTTTGGGCTTTTGTTGCAATAAGTCACTTCAAACACTGTTTGAAAGATTTGCGTAGACCACAGTTTGCTGCTTTGAATCTGGTTTATTAGTTATCAGCATTTATACTGAATTTGTAAGTGTTCTTGCCGCAAGTGACTTAATGAGAATATTTGAAGTGGATCTGCGCCGGCGGCATGGTAACGATGGTTGTGTTGACAGATGACCGATTTGATTACGACAACGTTAGAGAGTTGATGACTGATGATACGGCGACAATGACAATGCTTTTATAAGAATGGTGTAGTTCCGACTTTTATTATAACCTCTGACATTTGGGATATTGCAAGACTCCTTCTATTGGGATTTGGGATATTGCAAAAATGCTTAGCGGAATTGTTTTCGCTGAAACCAGCGCTGCAAGTGCGCTGTGTTTCGGAGGACCAACATGCCGTCGAAAATACTATATAAGAGGAGAGTAAAACTTAATAATGTGTGGTTTTATGATTTTATTCCTAAATTATTGAGAGACTCGACCTGTCTAGAAAACTCGGTGTCCAAATTATCCTCCGAAGTGAATTGTATTATTAACAAGATTTAAAGTAATTGAGTGATTTGAAACCTCTTCTTGTTGGAGGGGATTGTTTTTGCTGGGACCAGACCTGCGCTGTGTTTGGGATGACCCACATGCCTTTGAAAGTACTTTATTAAAGGAGAGTAAAACTTTATAATGTGTGGTTTTATGATTTTATTTCTAAATTTTTGAGAGACTCGATCTGTCTAGATAACTCGGTGACCAGATTATCTCCTAAGTGAATTGTATCATTAACGAGACAAAGCAATTGAGAGATTTGAAACCTCTTCTTGTTGAGGGGGGATTGTTTTTGCTGAGACCAGCGCTGCAAGTGCGCTGTGTTTGGGAGGACCAACATGCTTTCGAAAAGACTTTATTAAAGGAGAGTAAAATTTTATGTATGGTTTTATGATGTGATTTCTACATTTTTGAAGGATTGGGTCTGTCTAGAAAACTTGGTGACCAAATTATCCTCCGAAGTGAATTGTATCATGAACAAGACTTAAAGAAATTGAATGACTTGAAACCTCTTCTTGTTAGTGGAATTGTTTTTGCTGAGACCAGCGCTGCAAGTGCGTTGTGTTTGGGAGGACCAACATGCTTTCGAAAATACTTTATTAAAGGAGAGTAAAACTTTATAATGTGTGGTTTTATGATTTTATTTCTATATTTTTGATGTCCTCGGTCTGTCTAGAAAACTCGGTGACCAAATTATCCTCCGAAGTGAATTGTATCATGAACAAGACTTAAAGTAACTGAGTGACTTGAAACCTCGTCTTGTTAGTGGAATTGTTTTTGATGAGACCAGCACTGCAAGTGCGTCGTGTTTGGGAGGACCAACATGCTCTTGAAAATACTTTGTTAAAGGAGAGTGAAACTTTATAGTGTGTGGTTTTATGATTTTATTTCTATATTTTTGATGTCCTCGGTCTGTCTAGAAAACTCGGCGACCAAATTATCCTCCGAAGTGAATCGTATCATGAACAAGACTTAAAGTAATTGAGAGATTTGAAATCTCTTCTTGTTGGGGGGATTGTTTTGCCGAGATCAGCGTTGCAAGTGCGCTGTGTTTCCGAGTACCAACATGCCTTCGAAAATAGTTTATTAAATTAGAGTAAAACTTAATATTGTGTGGTTTTATGATTTTACTCTTAATTTTTGAGAGACTCGGTCTGTCTAGAAAACTCGGTGACCAAATTATCCTCCGAAGTGAATTGTATCATGAACAAGACTTAAAGTAATTGAGAGATTTGAAACCTCTTCTTGTTGGGGGGATTGTTTTGCTGAGGCCAGCGCTGCAAGTGCGCCGTGGTGGGGAGGACCGGTGCGTAGTATTTCGCATCGCGACGCCGCCCGCAGCGCGCCCGTGCGAGCCCGTGCTCGAGCTCGTGGAGCGCGCGACACGAGCCGCCGCCACTTTGTTTGGGCGCGCAGTCATTTATTTAGCCCAGGGTCCCACCCCCTCCCCCCCGTCGGCCGGGGGCTGTTCGAGGCGGAGCCGTGTTTGCGAGGAGAGGTGTGTTGTTAGAGAAAAAGACGGCCAGCGTGCGGAGAGAGGCAAAGCAGAGCTGCCGTAGGCCCGGTGCACCTCCCGCGGTCACTGGGGTTGGGATGGAAGCTCGTGCACGGTTCAGGGTTTCTTTGAATGTTCTGTAGAGTGTGCTTTTGGATATAAATGCAACTCGTGTACTTTAACAAGGCAGGTTTCTGTAATTTGTAAGTAGTTTTGCGAATCAGCAATTATCATAAAACTAACTTTTGTGTTTCATTAAAACAATAAAAATTGCGACAATACATTTGCTGTATATTCAGCAAAATAAATAGAATTTTTAAAGGACGGTATAATTTTTAATCTTTGTCTTGTAGTCATAATGAATACACGGATACGATGAATACAGTTTTGAAATTTACGAGACTCATAGCAATGTCAATCCGGTACCCGTGAAATACGAATGAGAGCGGTTACGCCGAACCCCAGATAAATTACGATACATGTATAAGCGCATTTTATGTAGAAAAGAACGTAGAGTTACATATATTTAACATTCCAATCATTTTTTACTAGATTATCTTACAACATTGGCAATTTTTGACCTCTGAAGGACATAAATATTTTGAACATTTTGTATTTTCTCGTTCTTATCCGCGCGCACACAGATCGCCACATAGATTTTTGGAGAACAGGCTCAACATTTGGCATGATATTTCGATTCTCAAATTGTTACCTACATCCACAGGCGTTAAAATACGAAAGTATCGTGTTTATGGGCGTGTCTGACTGTAAGAGAACGCTGAGTTTCTACGAAGTGATTTCGCATAGCATCGTTTTCGATTAGTTTCATAAATAGAAAATGAGTGTTAAAAGATGAAACTATTTCTTGGAGTTAATGTTTTTAATAATAAAAACACTTATAAAATGAAACAGTAAATCCTTATCGAAACAAAAACTGAGTAAAGCAACTACACTAACCCGTCCTTGAACTCCCCCCTCGCATTGATATGCTACAGTTAAACCAATAGTTTCTGCGTATTCGTCTGGTTTTCACGACAAAACTTCGTTTTTATCGTTAGTATAAATGGAATTTGTTTTCTACAATACTCAAGTTTACATACTCAAAATATTCATATGTATTTAAAAACTTTTCTAATAAAACGTCGTAAGAAAAGCTCTTCTAAAATTTGCATTATCTTTGAAACCTTGATGACATATATTTAGTGAATATTACGAAAAAGAATTTTGAACTAATTATCCTTAGAATTATACAAATAATGTGTATTTACTGTCTGCGTCAAAGAAACGGCAATCTCTTATGAGTTGAATGTAAAACACGCACAGAAAAAGTTAAGCGACTATCTTAAGGCAATGTGTGACTATTGCACATTCTGTCTGAAGATTCTTGGTACTAGAGAGATGGTCTGCGCAATATATTGTTCCAAGTTATTATTTTATTTAATGAAGTTTGAATTTTTGTTGTCGACTTTTTACGTCGCTTTGATTAATCAACCGCTTTTCTTGTTCCTCCGAAGGAGTATCGTATAGTAACTAGTTTCTTGTTTCCTTAAAGAGGACAGTGACATTTTGCGGCGTTTTTTAACAGCTTTATTTTCTGTCTGTTCAAACTACTGATTTTACAGAGATTTGCATGACTTATTACTAGAACTGGATTAGGCCATAAGCAGGCGGGGAGTTCATTTCGTCGAAGGACCCTCTTATTTTGTTACTTATTTAAAAATTAGTGTTCGGATTTTTTAACATTTATTTTGAATTTGTAACATTCTATTGTTTAACTTCATGTTTGAATGTTTATTAATTCGTTATATTCAATTTGTGTTCTTATTGAGGCATTTATGGTGATTGTAATTTTTCTTTGGGGTATCTTGAAATAATTTTAATGTCTTCTGCTCAACGTCCTAGATTAAAGTTTTAACACATTCCGATTTTGGCAGTTACTCAAAAAAATTTACTGATAATCTTCTAATGTAAGTATTTAAGTTTTCTATTTTAAATTCGTTTCTAATTTGTTTATTTGACACGTACTTTAATTATGGGTCTTGAACATTTATTTTGAACTACTTGGGTTTTCTCTAAGTTACTTTCTGCGGCTCCACCCCAGACAGGGCAAGCACAAGTAAGTGACGATCTAATAATTGATTTGAATGAAGTTATACTACATTCTATGTTTAGTATAGAGGGGCTACTAATGAGTGAATATATTTTTGCTGTTTTCACGTTGTTGTTTTTTTTTTTTGCTATTTCGTTAATATAATATTTCCACGTTAGTTTTTGATCCAGACGTATTCCTACATATCTCACTGATTGATCATTTTTATCTGTTTTAAATTTACATTTTTAATTATTAGTTGGTTAGGCGTTTTAGGTCTTCGTATCGTTAATATCTTGGGTTGTGATTCAGTAGGGTTTATTTTTATTTGGCATTTTGAGCACTAATTTATAAATGGATCTAATGATTATTGTAAACTTTTTCTACCTTGATCCACATCTTTGTTTGTTGTGAACAGTACTGCGGCGGTGGTTGTGCTGGAGGGATGGTAGTCATTAAGATGGTGATGTGGTGGTAGTGATTTTGAGTCAATGATTGGGATGGTAGTGTTGGTGGTTGTGTTGATGATGATGATGGTGGTGGTGTTATACTGTTTGTATTAGTAAGAACGCCAGACTGAGCTTGTAATCTTTGCTCAACTCTTTGCAAAATATCTCAGACTAAAGTAATGAATTAGTCAGAAAATATTTCTCAGGTCGATTTGTTTCGGAGAAACATGTCATAGGTTTATGCTTCACCAATCAAATTATTGGAAATATTTACGACTATTGCAATTGTTTCGTCCTGTACCGGCGGGAGATATCTCGGAAAATAATATATTCACTGGCGAATGTTTAAGTCTCTTGCGAAACATTAAATTAAGTTGTTCTAAGCTCTTGTAGGGGGGGGTTAAGGGAGTGATATTTAACCGATAAAGTTTAGGATATTCTATTGCGTTCTCCGAAAACAGTACCGAGCGATAAATACGCTGGTAGCGTAAGGTAGCCGCTGGTAGGTGCGCTAAGAGGGTATCTCCACCGGGCCTGACGGCAACTCCGCCGGATGCCTTGCTACGACCGCGAGTTACGACACGGCGGCGTCGGCAGCGGGGGCGGAGGCGATGGTGGAGGCGGTGGCGGTGGCGGGGGTACGGTGGCAGGGGAGGGGGCGGTGGCGGCGTCGGCAGCGGGGGCGGCAGCGGGGGTGGCAGCGGGGGCGGGGGTGGCGCCGGCAGCGGGGGCGGGGGCGGCGCCGGCAGCGGAGGCAGCAGCGGGGGCGGGGGTGGGGGCTGGGGCGGGAGCGGGGGCCGGGGCGCGGTCGGAAGCGGAGACGGGGGGAGGGCGAAAGGAAGCCGAAACGACCGTCATAACGGCGGCCACCTGACTTCCGCCCCCGCCTTAACCGCACAGGTGAGCTGCGGGCAGCCACTGGGGCGTACGGTTGACGTCGCCTGCCCCGCCCCCTTCGGACAGGCCGAGGCGCCCCCGAGAGGGATGGCGGCGCTGGGAACGGCGGCACTTCCCTCGAGCGGCGCCCTCCGCCGCGAGCGCCACCGGCGGCCTCTCCTGCGCCACGGAACTGATTTACTTTGCTAACAAGCTGGAGAATCCTATGGTTTAAGAACCTGCCTGTTGTCTTTAATAGACAATCTCGTCTGAAATAATAATGGGACTCCGTTATTGACCAATACTTTAATGTATTTATTTATTTAGTCAAAAACTGTACGTGACGTATGGAGGAGAAAATCATCTGCGCATACTTTCTTTAGTTTCAGTATCCCTTCCCACAAATTAGCTATTAATAGTTGAAAGATGAAAAACTAATAGTAATAATAATAATAATAATAATAATAATAATAATAATAATAATAATAATAATAATAATAATAATAAATTTTAGAAAGCGAGAGATTAACATTTCAAAAACTAAATATTTTCGTTGCCGAATTATAGAAAACTTATTTGTAACGGTAAACGAACGAACACATTTGATTTTTCTCTGTTGCTAACAAATAGAAACTCACCCTAAGCTCGACTTTACCGCTACAAGCAAAAGGAAAGCTCAACAAAATGTGCACATAGTGAAGCTACGTTTACGTCCAGAAGCAAATCAAGGCGCCATCTCAACATTTGCTTAATGGATCAGGGAAACTGGTCAAAAACCCGATCGAGATGGGCATGTAAATCGATCCACAACCGTTCGAGATGTAAATATTGTACCGAACATTACTTGGTCAAAATAGGTCCTCTGGGTACGTTTGTGTTATTACTTGTGTTAATTTGTTAAACTTCACTTATGTAATTATAATTTGTTTTATTTTGATTAAAAATAACAGTAATTCCATTGTCAGCCTTAGTTATAGATTAAATAATTTGATGCAAATTTGGAACATGACAAGTTTTGAATTTTTTAATATATTTATTATTTCTTGTTAACGTTTGTTTATTACCAGTTCCAGTTAGTCATTTGACCATCTTCAGCCATTGCAATTCTTGCTACACGTCTTATAATAATTGATAAATAGATTATTAACTTTAATTATATCATATGTTACTCTTGAATCTATAATGAAATCATTTTTATGGTTTTCTTTCTTTCTTTTTTTGTATTTTCAATTGTGTAAAAGCTAATTCAGATTCTTTATAATTATAATTTTTATTCCAAAAGATGCTTTAGCGAATTAGAAAATTACAAAAGATGTGAGGGTAAGGAAGAAAAAATAACCTATGCTATTAAAAAAAATGGACGCATGAAAAAGCAAGTAAACGTGAGCGTTCGTGTAGACAACGTGAAGGAACACAAGGACGCCATCGACCGAAAATTCTCCGGCTGCACTTCTGTCCCTGCCGCCGCTACCGCCTGTGCTCTACCGCCCTTCAACCTCCACCGCTATCGCCATTACCACCTCCGCCCCAGCCTCCGCCCCGTCCCCGCCCCCGCCCCCGCCCCCGCCATCTCCACCACCCCCGCCCCCACCCCCGCCGCCCCCGCCGCCCCCACCGCTCCGCCGCCCCGCCGCCTCGCTGCCCCGCCGCCTCGCTGCCCTGCCGCCCCGCCGCCCCGCTGCCCCGCCGCCCCGCCGCCCCGCCGCCCCGCCGCCCCGCCGCCCCGCCGCCCCGCCGCCCCGCCGCCCCGCCGCCCCGCCGCCCCGCCGCCCCGCCGCCATGCCGCCCCGCCGCCCCGCCGCCCCCGCCGCCCCCGACGCACCCGACGCACCCGACGCCCCCTCCATGACCGCCTCCGCCGGTAACAACACCACCACTTCCGCTGCCTCCACTGTCCGCTTTCGCTTCCACCGCCTCCACCATTACCACCGCAGCCGAAGAGACATTCTGCGGAAAGGCAACTACACAATTTCCTGTGAACGTGAACTGAAAGTGAACTCAATATGAACGCGAACGCTAACTCAGTGCGGCGCGGGACGTGACGAAGGTTGTAACAAAAACAGGCGCGACAGGAAAGGCCAAGCCTTAGACCGCCACGTTGTCGACTAAGGCGGCGCCGTGGAGAAAATGTGCAATTACGATGTGTATTCTGCGAGATATAAACAGTTCGGACTCATCACGTCATGGTCGTAATTGTATGTCCCCAATGTGTTATCAGTGCGATAATGGCAGGTACAAATATTGGGGCTAATTATAGTGTTATACTGTTCAATAAAACTAATTTATATTTCGTTAGAGCGTCATGTAATCGTTTCTGTTGATGTTATACTAGATGAGAATTTGCAATAAATTAAATTTGCGTTAACGATTAAAAGAAAGGGCATAATATTTTTTTTCGTTTGAATAGTTATTCATTTACTTTGATTATTGTTTTTTCTAAATGTCACAACGTGTAATGGAAATATAATAAATTGATTTCATTTCCAAGCATGTGTTCATAATTATATGTTTTGAGATACACAAAATTAAATTTTATATTACCTTTTGGATTCTATAATTATAGGTTTGCCGAAATTAGATAACTCTGCATCCTTTATTGAAGCTGTTGTAACCAGCACTTCCCGCCGCACAGGTGACGGGAAGCACAAGAACATCCACGCTCGGGAGCACAAGGAGAAGTTAGGGAGTATTGAGGAGAATAATTAGGTTGGGTAGAGGAAGTCAGCAACTTACATAACGTAGTACCCGATTATAATAACTAAAAATGGGCGATCTAAATAAATGATAAATATTGTAACAATCTAAGATCCCCACGAACAATTTAGATGCAAAGAACAAACATAACAAGGAATGGCATGAGTAGGAGATGGAAAAACAGAAGAAAGCGGTTTCGCGCACTAATAATTTTTTTATAAATTAAAGAAGACGCGGCAAAATCCCGATTTGGACAGTACAAATCAATAGCATTCATTTAGAGGAACATTTCAAAAGTTATCCGAAGCAAATCGCATCAGGGGTTTAAAAGATATGAGTGATTTTGAAAGTACACTTTTGACGATATAACTAGAAATTTTTACAGCCATTGTTATCATAAGAAAGGTAATGTAAAGAAGCGGTTTTTCCTAAAAATTAAGAGAACGCGTAAAGCGATTGAAATGAAACTTTCGGGATTAACAAAGGAAATCACGCGGAAAATTATGACATTACTCGCAACTCTGAAAAATATCGAGGAGCTGCAGTAGAGATGCAAATTGAAATTGTATATTTGGAATTTTTACGAGAGAACAATGATGCGTCGCGAGCGACGGAAATTAAGCAATTTTGGCGTTAATAAACATTAGGAAATCGTAAAGGAAATAGTAATCAGATGTAAATTTATAATTAAAAGTAGTAATAAAGAGAAATAGCCTGGAAAGGTCAGAATTAAGTAAAATGGTATGATATTTTTGGTAAAGACACGTAAGCGATCGGTAAATGTTCCAGAAAAAGAAAAGTTGAAGACACAACGCAACAATGACCAGAAGGATGATGTGTGGCGAACTCGAAGTCAGACGTGGGGAGCAACGCTCCGAAATAAGATAAAATTTTAGTATGCAATTGTGCGAGAAACACGGTGAACATGAATGGATATAGTGAGTTTAGGCAATGATGTTCGTAATAACAATGCGTAACGCGGAAATATTTTATGTGTCGCAGCATATTCAATAATAGGACATTTGGGAGGAAATATAGCTCGCGAGAGACAGATAATCGCGTTACTAGTTGCGTAATGGAAATAGGATGATAGGGGAATGAAAGGACATGCTAAGAAGATACCAGCGAGTTCAAGAAATTTTTGGTAATGTGTGGGGTGATGGAGAAATGCTGCGGGAGGATGGATTTGGAGGATGCTGCGTAATATACATCGAGGACGGCGCGCAACAATGGTTTGCTGCGGATTACAGCGTTTTCGGCAAAAAGGAAGTTCATGAAACTTTGTTTTTTTGTTATGAAATTCACATTTTGAAGGAGAAGAAAGATTAAAATTAGCTTCTGTACAAGATCAAGTTCTGTCTTAACGTAAAATAGATTCAATAGATATACAGGCAGAATGCGCATTCGGGTGTGAATGAGTTTATTGATAATTGTCAGTATGATTGGAAATATTTTGGATTTTGTGTCTTGTAATATAAGTGTATTACATCGTTGATGTGTTTATGTGTTTACTTTGTTTTGTCGTTAAGTGTTTTATGTGAGTCATGGGAGAGCAACGACCCCAGTTTATATATATTTCAACTGAAATAACGAACTAGCACTGGAATTAAAGAAAATAAATAACGGGGAACATCACTTGGTTCGACATTAAATTAAATGAACGTAGTTTAATTGTTGCATGTAGCTAGTTAATGACCTACGCCCACGTGCCCGAATAGTTGTTAGATCCTGTACAGGTCAGCCACAACCTCACACCCAGATTTTATGTGTAAGTAAGAAAATATCGGAAGTTCTGGTGGAGCAGCTAGTCGACGGGCAACCTTGGAGGTGGAAGCTGAGTATAACCAGGGCAATTCATAAGAGCGGGTTTTGGTTATTATATTGGCGTTGTAACGTCGGGCGATTATAAAGATTATAGTTGATCTATAGCAGGTGGTGGTTCATTACATATTTTGGTGCGCCCAACGAAGGGCGATTATAGTTGTTTTATAAGAGGAGGACGGTTCATTACAATATCAATCTCTTGAAATAGTTAAATTGCTTTCAGTTTCATTATTTCAGAGCACTTTTCGCAATTTTAAAAGAATGGCATAAAGAGTCATTCTTTCTACTTCCGTTATTCTCCTCCTCCTCTCCTCATTCATTTTCTTCCCTCCCCTCCCCCTTAAACATCATCCTCCCCTCGCCTCACCCCTCTCCCCCATTTTCTTTCCACTCCCACTTCCCTTCCAGCCCTCTCTTCCCTAGTGTGTGCCATGGCCACTAGTTACGTCATCGGATATAAAGAAATAGAATAAGAAATGGCGATTCACTAAGAAGAATTTTCGTGTGCATTATTAAACGGATTGGGGATAATGATTAAAAATTGACTCCAAATTTGGATTGAGGATAATCATTGAAAATTGACTCCAAATTTCTCTTTTGCCATTTGACAAGTGTGTGAATGAGGATTAAGTTCATTCAATTTTGAATTTTCAATTTGAAATACTCACGTGTTTTAACATACACATACAAACAACTTCTTTGAAATTAAATTAAATTATATTAAATGAAATTGCTTAGTTTGTTTCATCTTTCAATTTCTATTATAAACCCTTACTTAAAACCGAAATGAAAATTGACATACTTCAACGGTCAGCAAATAATTTTCTTGGGTTTTACGACTGTAGAAATATTTTACTCAAGCTACGGTGATAGCGTAGATTTTTGCATTGCTTTATTGTGATCGTAGAAAATCTTTGACAAGGTTTTTTACAATAAAAAGAACAATTTTTTGATGACCTTTAGCTGAGCAAAGTTTCGTGTCTGCACAGCGGTGGTTTATCAACAAATTTCGTTATTTCAAAATGTCCAGAAACCTGTGCTTATGTTGAGAGAAATCGGTTAGCATACGGATTAGTGCATCTGAAGAAACTCTGCCTTGTTGGGATATAAACGACAAAAACGTTAACTTGGAATTGATGTGCAATCAAGATTCAACTGAGATGAAATTAGTAGAGTATGAAATTAGTAGTAATTTTTAGAGTATGAAATTAGTAGTAATCAGAAACTGAAATGATCTCTTCAGTAGCACAAGATTTTGATGTTTTTCAACCTTGTGACTGTTCGCAAATTACTCAAGATACTTTATGCAGATGGCCATATCTTTGAGGCAAATAACAATGACATGAATTGTAGGAACTATTATTTTTAGCATTAAAAGCAACAGTATGGTGTTGAATTTTTTCGTCTGAATAGCTCTCATACATATATGTTAGTATGTGTTACTTTCTTTTTATACTTTGTGAATTTCAAAGTACACAATTCTTCCAGTGTTGAAACACTAATGCATTCAGCGTACATTAGTGGAGAATGTGTTTCACACTAGCTCAGCAGAAAATTTATACAAGGTTTATAATGAGGTAGAGTTTGAAACAGTCTTCATTACAATAAATTCATCTGTAGTTTCATTTCCCTAACAAATTGCATGTAAAATGCTTTCATAGTGTTCGTTCATTGTATTCAAATCCAAGAGCAAACTTTCTCTCTTTCATTAAATGTGCAACTACTTTCGTAACACATAGTGACGGTTCCCAGGGCAGTAGTTTGGAGAGACCTGCCAGAGATGCGTTTCGGGTGGTGCCGAAACCCGGGAAGAGAAGGCCGTCTAGTGGCGATGCTTCGAAAGCGTTGGAGCGCGAAAAAAGCATGGTCCAGCGACGACGTGGCGGGGTCCGGGGGGAGAGTGGAGGGGGTAGCGGCATCGTCACGGCCTCCTGACCGCAGCATCGAACGCCCTCTGCCCGTCGCCCCCCCCCCGCCCCCCCCCCTATGTACCCGCCCCTCCCCGCGCCGCGCAACGCCGCGGCGCGTCGCCTTCAGGACACGGCAGGGGTAGGAAGAATGGGCTCACAGCGTTCTACGGCTGAAATACACAGGTGAAGCGCGGCCAACGTAGAAAGTCCAAGGAAGACGTGTCAGTGAAGGACATTTTTCGTCAAAGGTATTATAAATACAGTTTCAAATAAAGTTTTCAATTGACATAATTGAAATTCATTACTTATTTTTATACTTGAAATTGAACTGAATAATTTATTTTTGAAATTACGTCTTTTAATTTACACGTGGTGATTTTCTTTGGCTAGTAATCTCTTACAATTTCTGCGCAAACAAATAACCATGTCGCGAAGTGTACGGCGAAGTTAATGATCCTGACTTCAAAACCATGCAGTAACATTAGATGTGTCGTTCTCTGCTATTAAACATCTTCGTTGTCTTAATCGACATCGTAATCGTTATCATAATCGACTATCATATCATAATCAACAATAACGTTGGAATTGTATTAAAGCATGTGATCACTACCATTTGTAATTTTATAGAATTAGAATTTTCATTTGAACATCGTACGCGATTTCAATAGTATATGAACTGTTACAGTGCTTTTATGTGGAGAATTTGAATTTGAGTCCCGACGGTGGTAGGATATTTGACTCTAGCTAAATAGGTAGGTCCAATTCAGATGCTCGCTGGAGGATAATCTAGATACCAGCTGCTCTGAACGGTGGTTTTCCGAGGTTTCTCCGATCAATACCAAGGGAATGCCGGAACAGTACCGTAATAAAAGGGCCAGGGACCGCGAGCTATCTTTACTTTATATTCTTTGTCCTGTTCTTACCCGTTACTTATACTTAGACTTACAGGCACTACACTACCGCACTTATCGGGAGACTAATCGGGAGCTTAGAGCTTGACCCAACTTGGCCGGTTCCTTGTTGGGAGGAGATACCTGGTTGGGTAATACCTCTCCTAACTTTCTAAAATACGTTTCAGGAATCTCTGACTCTGAACGAGTGATTTTTATTCAATAGCGTCCACCTGTTCGAAGTGTTTAAAGTGGAGAACGATTAATAGTTTTGTCACCATGGGAAAAATTGTTGAACTATTTTTAAATGCATACAATCCAGATGCAACTGATTCTAACAAAAATTCTTCTACTCAATTTTTTAAGAGATATTTTGAAGAGATATTTAGAAGACGTACATCAAATTTTCATTGTATAGAACTTTCAATATTAAAGTTTTTCAGATGCATACAATGCAGATGCAGCACATTCTCACAAATATACTTCTCTCAATTTCTCAAGAGATTTGTTGGAGAAATATTTAGAAGAGATAGATCAAATTTTCATTGAATAGAACTTTCAATATTGTAAGCACCACCCAATCCCACTTTCCTTCCATTCTTGATTATCTCCAAATCTGTGTTATGACTGCCAGACAGCTCAATGAAATTTAGAGAGAGAACCCAACACAAAAACAATGAATATTGTTTTCAAATACACATTTCATCTCCCAAATAAATTAAAATCAAAATTTCAGCGACCGCGATCGTGGTCATGTAAGCCACTTCTCTCATCTCTTAAGAAAAAGGTCGCTTTAAAATTTTTAGAGAGCAGAAATGTTTCTAATTATTTTATCGAAGTCGAAAATGAGAGCGGAATGAAGGAAAGGGGGAAGAGAGAGGAAAAAAGAGAGGAGGAAAAAGAGGGGGAAGAGAGAGGGAAAAATAGAGGAGGAAAAAGAGGGAAAAGTTCGAGTGAAAAGAGAGAGAAAGAGGGCAGGACAACGTTTGCCGGGTTCTGCTAGTTTCAAATAATTACCAAAAATGTGCTGTGTTGTAACAAAACTAGATATAAATATGCGTTTGTGGGGGAGTTCGTTGTTTGTCTCATGGATCATAATTACATTTTCCCCTCACAGTTACTCTCCATCTCTGGAAAGTTCGTACCGAGCCATCGTACTAGGTGTTAATGCTGTTAACGTGTCATGAGCGGTAGAAGTGAAAATTCGTGCTTAACTGCATTATCTGAAATGACACACATTCAAGTCTGATCGCTAAGAGTTACACTAATACCAAATGATCCGAATATATGTAACGTTTTGCTGAAGTAGGGAACACAAGTTTCTGAACGTGTGGTCTGAGTTTGTAAAAAAAAAAGTCTCCGAGCTCTTTTTTTTAATCTGGAAAAGAATAAATGCAACAACTTATATTCTAACAAAAGGTAAATTTAACCAAACATTACAAATAAATTAATAAATAAATAGTATTTGTATTTTTTTTGTTTTATTCCACAGAGCAGACGTACTCTCTTGGTTATAATTATAAAATATTTTATACTTTGACAGAAAATTTTTTCTTTTGAAATTCGAAAGAAAACCCTCATCATTTACTGTACGTTTCACAGTGTTGAAAAATATAACCATAAATAACTAAGAAATAAGTTAGTTTCACATAAAAATAATTATCAAGTCAAGAGTATTTTCTGCAGGCCAGGTGCGGCCGGGTGAAGTCGCAACGTTGGCACCCCTGAGCGCAGAGACCGGGCGCTTCAAAAGAGCCCCGGCGGAGCGCCCTGGCGGTCCCATTGCCGCGCGCCATTTGTCTGGAGGGGCCGCCGGGGACTCCCCGGAGAGATTCCTCGGTCGCCCGCCCGCAGCGCGCGCGTCGCCACTCGCTCGGAACTGGCCCGCAGCGTGGAGGCCCGCGGATCGAGGGGTTTGATGTGGGAGTGGGGCACTATTAACTCGCGGCTTTTACGCCAATGGGAAGGGGTAGTCGTATTGTATCGCCTGGCGATCCAGGTGGCGTTTGTCTGTGGTGGAGGGAGCCGCATTCTGCACAGAAAACTGTTTATGTGGGCTAAGTTGACTGGGACTTTTGTCTCATCAGTTAGACAACTGTGTTTTCAGTGGATTCGTATTAAGTTTTTATTCATGTTATTAATGTCTCAAGTGTTTTTCTGTAACATGAAGTATAATTAATCTCTTTGTAGTCGTTTGGAGATTCGTTCTTAAAAAAGACCTTACAGGTTTCTCTGAAATATGTAAATACACCGACATCGTGAATATAAAATTCATCGTAAAATAAAATCAATTACAGACGTAAGAAGTTTACTTATTTTATAGAAATACAGTTTTAAAGGAACTTGATATTTCTTTTTCAAAATTTTTCAAAAACTGTTTCAAAATGCATTTATCTCAAAACTATTTTTAATTATTTTTGTAAAATTTAATCCGAATAGTGTAATTTTTTTCAAATGGTCGAATTAAGTTTTAAATATTTATTTAGAGCGCGTTTTAATTGTAACGAAAATATACCATTGTATCTCCTCATTAATAAAATAAGGTTATCTTGAACGTTTTTCTTTACATACGTAAGGTAGAGAATATTTTCTCAAATTTTTTTTTAATGAAAGAAAAATTCGGCTTCTATGGAATTTCGAAATTTTTACTCTAGTTAAACAATGACCTATGACTTGAGAGTGAAAAAAGTGTAAGATTTTTGGTAAAAATCTAGGTCTGCTATATAAATATTTCAGGAAAGAAAGTAAACAATTACTTTAATTGAGAGGATTTTTCTATAACATATTCTACATTTTTTGTAAGATTAGATAATTTTTGAAGTTAGTTTATTAATGATTGCAGGGATAAAATGTTTTAAAGATATAGAAAATGCTGAACATTTTCCCATGTGATCAAAAGGTATAGAACGTCATTCAGATTAATATATTCAGTCATACTCAGCAGACTATGGACATCTCTCGCCAAAAAAAGAAATTCATTTTACCTGAGGTTCTAGGAAAAATAAATGGTGTGGTGGGCTTCAGGCAGTTTAATGAAGAGTATTTTCCACAAGAGAGCGGAAACATTAGTAGTACTAATTTCTAATAAAACTATCATTTTATAAACATCTTTATATAAGATATAATTCGAGAACGTGTGTGCTAGGTTGTAGCATCATTGGTAAGTCTTTTTCACTTAATAATTGTTAAAGAATTGAAATTTTCATTCATTTAGTTTCCATATTTGTTTTCAAACAGTCGCAAAAAGTGTGTATCCCGACCTATTCACGCATTCCAATTGCAGCATGTTTATGCTAGCTTAAGCGAAACATACATTTAAGCGCCCCCTCTCCTGGACGGTTGCTGCGTGCAGCCTGGAGCCCGGCCGTGGCGAGAGCCATCCAACGGGGCCACTTTTTGCCGGAGTTGACCTGTTTCCGCATTCGCCAAACGAAGGCCGGTGCGACTCGATATTCACAAAATATTCAACGCAAACGCCGGAGTGTGCTTCACCGTGCTTTACGCCGGCGCTGCGTCTGTGCATACTTCATGAAGGCGCGCGGCGTGGAGTGGCGTGGCGGGGAGCGGAGCAGCGTTCCGCTCGGAGAAATTCCTCCCTGCTGCCGTCGCACCGTCTCGTCTCAGACGCAGCAGTCTGAAGGAATTTTGCTCTCCACGTTTGGGCATGATTATTGTCGTAAGATTGAGGTATAGAAATATTTTTTGGTTTTTACTTTCTCCCTACGGAGTAAAGAGAAAGTTATGTAATACTGCACGATAAAATGGCAACTTTTCGGCATAAACACTCTTATCACATGGCCCAGGTAACGAAAAATGGATAAATCCAGTTGCAAAGTTTAGAAAAAAAATCCTCTAAAACATGGCGCACCCAAAATCTATGGTTGGTTGGTTAGTAATTCCGGGCGCGTCAACATCTTAGGTCATTATTCCCGTAAGTGTAGTACATTTCTTCCTAGGGAGATGGCGGTGATCTTCCCCCGCTGGATGGAGAGATCCGGCGCCGACCTACCGTCGGGTAGCGGAACTTCCCCTTTTATAACCAGGACTCTCCCACCAGCACGGCACCGCCCCAGTCGAGACAAGCTCTAGGCTCCCGACCGGTCTCCCGAAATATGTGGTAGTGCAGTGTATGTTAGTGTAAGTGTGTGTGTAGAGGGAGAGGATAGGACAAGGAAGAAGAAGGGAAGATCGCGCGCGGTCCGTTTGTTAGGGTGCTGCTCCGCCATTGATTCGGTGTTGATCGGAGAAACTACGGAAAACTACCGATCAGAGCAGCCGCCCACTAGAATTCTACTCCGGACAGCGACTGAAAAGCTAGTGTCGAAAATCCTGTCGCCGTCAGGACTCGAACCTAGGACCTCCCCGTCAGAGGCGCTGCGGTGATATCAGTTGATTCACTAATCTACCGCTCCCGGTCCAAAAACCATTTGTGGGTCCTTGGTACCGGAAAATCGAATGACGACAAAACGTCTTACCGTCTATCTGTCTGACCGTCCGTCTGTGAACAACGCTAGTGGCTAAACCGTTTAGCCAATTTTCTCCAAAATTGACATTCCCCAATCGATCTGACTGATGTCGTAGCCCCTTGAATTTTAAACCGATAATTCAATTTTGGGAGGTACTTTAAATGAAGCTCCTGGAACATTTTCCAATTTTTCAAACAAATGGATCCAACGTTGATTAAATTTTGTTGTAGGATAGTGTGAATGACGTATAAGAGAATGATGGTGCATGTTTTAGTTCGTTGAAAACCCTGATTTTTCGAAAAATATGTGTCGTCCGCGCCATGAAATAAATAGATTAGAAAAACATTAGTAGATTAGCTCGTACTTGTCTTCTAACGGCAGGTTTTCCTCCTTCAGGGTCTCTTTTCCTCATTCCTATCATATAGTCTCTTTTCCACGGCTCTGATGAGATGGAGAGATCATTAAATGGAGGATGGAGATGCCCAAATGTTGGCTTTAATTCCGGAATTCGAAAGGTTAGGATGCAGTAGAATGTAGGCATTGTAATGGCTTAAAGACCGTCGGCCTAGCTATACAATATCAAGTTATTTAATTTATATGGGTAATAATTACATATAAAAAATAATAAATTATACCTACGAGTATGTAATTTAATATGTTTAGATTTGTAATATAATTTAATAGCTTCGCCAGAGTCTTTGCAAATAACTACAATGATGTATTATCAACCACGTCATAGTAAAATTGCATTTCTTGAAATTCAAAAGGACTTACGAGAAAAGTTCCTCTTGTAATATGAAACTTTTTCTACCATACATTATTCTGGCCTTCTACTTTGAGTGTATGTGTTTTTTACTCCCTTTTGTGTCCCCACGTTTTGTATTATTTTTAGTTTTGGAGTGCGTTATGTGAAGAGAGCTCTTCAGTTTATTATATCACCAGTTTTAGGTTCAAAAAGCAATGATTAAGGACGATAGCAGGTGAAGAGGCAAGTATATAGAAAAGAAAAATATGTGAATATTTCACTGAAAGTTTAAAGAATTCCTTTTATTATTCTGCGACTACATTTTCAAATCAACTTGTTTCGCGGTAGAACAGAATTCATCGGTACGCTAGCATATTTCAAAATAAGAATAGGAAATTGTTGGGCAACGTTTTAAGAATGGTAAATTAAATAGCAAAGAAAATCTTAAAGTATCACATTTACATTCAAAAAGACTTACTTCTGTACAATTTTTACTACTTACAAAGAGTTCGTTTATGGTTAACTCGATGTAATAGAAAAAAAATGTTTTAGAATTTCGGAGAAATAACATTCACGAGAAAATATTGAATCTAATTCAAGTTTTGAAATTCCTCTACCAAAATATGGCATAAATAATGACAGACACAGAACTCCAAAACTTTTCGAAAGTGATAAAAAATAGGTGTAACAGGAATTAATCATAACGTTATTAAAATATTTGCTACAATTCTCTTGTGAATAAGTCACCGTTAACACTGAATCATTTCGTGTTTATGCCTCAGAAATTTCACTGAATCATCTGTGTGACTATAATTTTTTCTCCGAAGATGCGCAGAAAGAGAGCCATAGGTGCAAACAGCACGCGAGAAGAGCACGCTACTAAAAACAAATGAAACAAATTATAGGAGGAATTATGGCTCTATATCGAAAAACATTGGCGATAAGGAAAGGAATAATTGACATTTGTAGGCACCGAACCTGTTTGAATGAATGTTTGTATACATTTTTCTTAATCATGTGAAGCCGTAAAATAGTAGTTACATTTGAAAATATATTTTGAAATTCATTTTGAAATTCACTAAATGAGTTTTCGAAAGCTCTATTAATATATTTTTAACTTCTAAAAACTGTATATCCTACTGATGTTACAGACCCCAAGTCTATTTTTAACCCATTGTTTACCATTCCATGACCGAATAACATGGAGAAGGTTGAAAAGAATTGTTTCCGTAACGCGCACCAGGAAGGTCGCTCCACAACTCCACCCGGCTAATGAAAGTTCTAGCAACAGATATTATGTTGGTAGCACGAGCTCCAGCTTGTAACAAAAACGTAAATTGCGTATTCACCACAATCATAACAGAAGGTGAATGCATTGTCCTCTTCACTTGTTTCCCAATAATCAGGTTGCTACCAACAAATTGCAATTGATAATAGGAGGCCCTGATTCGGCTCGGTGCGAAGAGAATTTTCTGGCGCACTGTACTATTAACATAATTTAACGCCTAATAATGATCAGTATTAGACACTATTATTTTTGTTCCACTATTGAATCAAAATTGACCACTGTGGATCCGTCCCAAAGAAACAGCCGCCTGAAGATTAATGGGATGGTAAACAATGGGTGAAAAATAGAGATGGGGTCTGTTACATTAGTAGAATATACAGTTTTTAGAAGTTAACATTATTTTAATATAGATTTCGAAAACTCATTTAGTGGATTTCAAAATGAATTTTCAAATATAATTACTATTTTACGGCTCCCTATGATAAAGAAAAATGTATACAAACATTCATTCAAATAGGTTGGGTGCCCACACATGTCAATTATTCCTTTCCTTATCGCCATACTTGCTCTTCTTTGGGCATAAATGTTTCCCCAATGATCGAGGCTTATAAAGCAATTTATGGAGTTAATGAAATCGATTTGTTAAGAGTGAAACAGTTCTATATTTAAAGATTCCAAAATTAAAAAAAACAATAACGTTTTAAAATTGTATGTATGTATTTGGCATTTTGGGTCCATTGTCCTACTTTTTCCGGCTACCTAACGCTGTCCCCCATGCCTAGTCCTTGGTTAATTCCCATGCTTAAAGAGTAAGAGAGACATGAAGCGAACATGTATTCCCTGCACCGTAATTAACAAACTCCGCCTGTCTGAGCTTTTTTTGCCATATAGCTACAACAATATTTTCGCCTCGACCGGGAATCGAACCAGGAATCACTCCACAGCAAGCTAGTTCACTACCCATGAGAAATCTTAGAGGCTGTTTTAAAATTAATTAGCTAAAAAGTCGATATGTTACTTCGTGTTTGTGAGTAGCGGGGCGGGGCGAGGTGAGGTGGACCGGAGTTGGGCCTGGAGGGAGTGGCGAAGCGTTAATCATGACAATAGAAGGAGATGAAACGAGAATAAGAGAGTGCCATGAGAAAGGCTGCCGGCAACCCACTTTATCTACAACAAATTCCAACCGGCTAAGACGCATTACCCGCGTCTCTGCAGCGACTCTGATCCAAAGACAAGATCCGACTTTAAGGCACGACGGTGGTGGGTTTTCGACACTAACTAGCTAGGTCGATTTCAGCCGTTGTGTGGAGTAGAGTTCTAGCGACCGGTTGCACTTCTTGGTAGTTTTCCGTGTTGCCTTCAGCATTCTGTAAATGCCGAATTCCAATTCTTCGGTATTCTGCGGTTGCCGGACCAGTTCTCTTAACACAGGAGTCAAGGACCGCCCGCGATCTTTCCTTCTTCTTTCTTGATCCGTCTTCTTCCATTACACACAAACAACATACACACCTACTTTCTTGTATTACACTACCTCACATATATCGAGACCAGTCGGGAACATATATTTTTCTGTCTGTACACTATACTGCTTATATTAATATTGAATTTAGAAGTCACCCATATTTTCTCAGACGTAAATTTAGATGAATTAATAGGAATCATACACGCTAATAGAGCATCATTCTTCTTCTGTCTTTATCTTCATGTAGGACGTGACATACATTTCGGCTCTTATAACTTAACTTGACACTTGAATAGGTGGAGTATTAATTTTATTTCTGGTTAATAGCTGTGGCCTTCATAGGTTACGCCTAACCATTATAACTATGCGTCTAGTCCCGTTAGTGGGAGAGCCCGCTGGTGGAGATAGCGGAAGGGAGAAATCACCCGCAAGCAGACGTATAGATCTGCACGGAATCTCGTCATCCAATGGAGTAGTAACACTGTCTCCTCCAGGGAAAAGCTTTCAGCAAAATAAGGGGACCAATGACCATGGCATTTTAAATGTCCTGAAACATCAATACCACAACGTTCACGTGATTCCACCGGAATATAAACCCCAGTACCCAGAGACGGAAGATGATCGGTGTGACCACAGCTCCCAGGTGGCGCTCTCTACTTTCAAATTCAAATTAATTCAATTCAATGATACTTAATTTTACTTGGCGAGACTCAGGACATCACACATTCTCTTCCGCCTGACCACATAAATTTCGCTACGGTTCTTTCATCATCATTGGGGAAATGAAACAGGCAATTTTAAATTTAGCTCAAATGCTTATTTTAGGCGTAAAACTATTTTATTTCGAGTAAATCTACAACATGAGACAGCCAACTTTACCCCCCCCCAGATGTAAGCGTACGAATAATTTTTCTCCTTTAGTCCTCCACAGATTTCAACCCGAAAACTTGGGTAAAGCAGTCCGATGCTCTATTCGTTATACTGTAACCGTACCATCGAGCCTCACCGATTACTAAAGTAGATCTGTCATTTGCCTACTTCGCGACGTGTGATTACACCGTCACGCATCCCTGGGAATATCTCAATTTACGGATAAACTTCCCTATTGGTAGTGGGTTCGTCTTTGTTAAACTACTGACCAATTAACAAGCCAACACAATTTTTCAGTTTTAAATGACAAATAACATATATTCTATTGAATGAAAATCACTGTACAAATGAAATTCACAGATCCTCCTATGTTCTCATTTTTTCGTAAAATCATGGTAGCTAATTCCCTACCTAAACTGCAGTTTTTCACTAAAGTAATAATAATTCAGATCCCTGTTTACAAGAAAACAAGCAATGGATACATATTTACACTTCACAAAGAATATCACACATGAGACACACACATCATAGTACAAATATTCATCCTGTAAAAGAAAAATACATACACACAATACTCGAAATTCACTACTACCTTTTAAATCACTAATTACGTTACACTCAATAGTCACATTTGACCTTCGGCTTCTACATAGCCTTTCAACACAAAATTTTGTTTCATAACGTCTCTTAAATGATTTGAATCATTAAAATATGACTAAATAAATAATTCTGTACAAAACAACTTCTATCATAAACATAAAGAATTACTTTAATCTGATTCTTGTTACGACTGTCGAAAAGAAATAAACCACTGGCAAACAAGACCAATGTTCTAAGAAACTTGCCCGATCAACGTCTGTTTTTGAGGGAAGCTCACATTACAACGTTTTGGCTAGTATAATGATAATCCTATCTCACAAGTTTTTTTCAGACTGAAATCTAATGAGTGTTCTTTCTGTGACTCACAACCGGCGAATTCCTCAAGTTGGTCCCGCGCTGTGTAGCTGGCCCGTCGCGCAACCCTCGCGCCTCAAGGTCGTCGTTCTTCTGCAAGGTCCCTGCGTTGCCTGTCGCACCGAAACTGAAGTATTCCGAACACCGTCTCCCAGTCGTTCGGCGAAAATTCACCACAGCTTTCGCAGAGGCGATGGTCGCATCAGAATGCGAGTCCGAAACTCCAAGTTATGACTTCATAATGGCAAAAGTCAAACTAGTTGTTGGATAATCCGTCTTTCTCATAACTCTCAAAATTCCATCATAGGATTTCCAAAGTGAAATTCCCAAAAATAAGAATAAAGAATATATATAAAGTATGAAATATATGAAAAATATGAAAAATATGAAAAATATGAAAAATATGAAAGCTGTAACAAAGAAGAAACATGTCCTATGTTACAATAGTCCTCTTTTCTAGCAACAAGAATGCAGCAACGTGGTTTTACAGATTCATTTCGATCTATTACCGCTGTCGTTCTTTCATTCATTGCATTCTTGTTTAATATTCATTTACTAATTCCATGTAATCTCACGATATTCACAGTACGTAAATCCATGAAAAGTGCTCAGTCTATTACCTTTTATTAAAGCTTTTGTGTTCCGCAATCTTCGCGTGTCCCTCGTCGACTATGTGACGTACTCGTAGGCAACCGTTCTCCTCGATGTCTCGAACCAGAAAGAGAGCGAGCTCTTTTGACGCAAGTTCACGCCACGTCCGTATTTCCACGAAAATTTCCTGATTGGCTACGGTCTGAGTGCGTACAGAAATCCTTCTCTGACTTACGCCATCTCTTCGCCACTGTCGAAACTACGTGTAGGGCCTAATGTCAGGTATTATTGCTTCCATTTTCCGTTGGTTATAAATGTGACCGGCGACAAGCGGTTACAATACTACCGAAGCCTCAAACCTTTCTTGGGGCGCTGGCGTAAAAACGGGAAAGCTGTATGAGAGGGGAGTAGTTTACCAGATACGCGTCGAGGCCGAATTCCCCTCTGTCTGTCCGCCTGCGTCAGGGCGCGGTGCGGCGCGTTGCGGCGCGTTGCGGCGCTGTCGGGTGCCAGAGAGCTTTTCGTCGTTCCACGCAGCGGCGTCGCGTTTACAACGCCATCCGCCTCGTTCTGCTCCCTCGGATTTTTGAAAAGACCGTGTTCTGTCTAAATGTCCCTTCCCTGCGGAGTCGTAATGACGCTATATTGGCTCGTCGGCTTCTGGACGTGCAGTGAGGCGACATCAAAACGCTATATCACAAGATTCTTGAACATTTATATACTTCAGGATGGTTTTTCACGTCATGGTGAAAAATGTAGGTAGTTGATCTGATGTTTCAAGATACGGAAGATGCATTTCTTACCATGAAATATTACTTAAGAGTAGTCCTGTTCCAAGGATAAGGCATGCCCTATACAAGATTTAAGGCATAGTTATGAGAAATGTAAAATACACATATTAATGTTGCTATTTTTCTAATATTTTCTTTTTTCTCTTCTAGGTGAGTTTCTGAAAAATGTCTACAAATTTGCCTGTAAGCGATTTCTACAAAAGTACGGTAAGTCAACTTGTTTCGTTTGATAGTTTAACTCATAATGAAAGTACACTCTGGTTCTGGGCGATAGTGTCGACGAAAGATCGGGGATTATAAGATGAGGACCATAAGGAAAGATATCTGAAAGAGCGTGCTCAAGATAAAGGGTGTAACTACCAAAAGAGTATGTGTGTTTGAGAAAGAAAGAAAGAAAGGAAGAAAGAAAGAGAGGGAGAAAGAGAGAGAGAGGGAGAAAGAGAGAGAGAGAGAGAGAGAGAGAGAGAAAGGGAGAGAGAGAAAGAGTGAGGGTTCATAGAGCATGAGAAAGGATGGGGAGAGACCGAGAGAACGGAAAGGAATAAAGCGGAATTAACGATGCAGCATTAATAGGTGCGCCGTAGCACGATTCAGTGGAATCTACTGGAGAAAATTAACTTCAAATGGGAACACGAACTTAATTATGTATAACTCATCTCTTCCGTGGGCAATTTTTTGTGTTAAATATAACTTTTTAACACTATTTTGGTCATTACTATAAAATTCTGCACAATCACGTAGATACCTAGAAACGTCCTGAAATTTCTGTCAATAAACTTTGACCTTGTTAAACAGTGTCAACAAAATCTGTGGGTAATGTTTATCTAGATAGATATAAAGATAGATATGTTAAAAATACGTGTACTCTGAGTTTTCTCTTAACTTTAAAGTTATAGTTATCGAGGTTCAGTAGTACCTTTAAATACTTTGTACGTTTGTCTTAAAAACAGCGAAATGTTTTTTCAAAACATACATTTATTGCTTTTAATTTAAAACTAGAAATTGAATGACACCTTTAGCCAAAGTAAGATAAAAAATGTTGCAATACGTTACTAACAGTTTTAGAATAGGGCACAAATGCGTGTGTACCTTGGATGTTCCAGGGAACAATATTTTTCACAATAGCTGCATGCAGTGAAATGCTCTTTTGTCGTTCAATCTTTGTTTTCGTAAAAGCTATGATGCTTTCATTCTCTTCGGTTGTATGAGCCAGCAAGGCAATATCGACATTAATTTTCCACGTGCATGTTGGCGTCGGATTCTGTGTCTGAAAACAACATACATTTTTTTTGAACTGAGACTGACTGCACATCAGAGTAGGATGAATGAAATGTTTGATCTCGGGCACTGGCAACTACGTCATCAATTTTTTTCTGTTTAAAAATTTTCTGAGGTAGTTACAAGTAAAAATCATAGATAAAATACTACATAAAATAGATTTTAATATAGTTTTATGTAGTTTAAAAACGTACTGGGTCTTTTGATATAAATTAATCTTTGTAGCAAACAGTTGTATTACTTGTCATTACCCCTCAAAATTATTTAAAAGTGATCCCAGGATAAAGGAATTTAGTAATAATCTTAAAGTAATTCTGTTTTCTAAGAAATGGGGTCATTGATGTGTGTCATTTTAATTTTGAATTGGTGGTTGTGCCATTATCTCACACTTATTCAGAACAATTTTCATAAAAAATTCGCTTACTTGGAATTTGACTTTCCTACCACTAATCGTTGGCATTGAAATTCGTTCACTGAGATAATTCAAGTTTTCTGTTAAACACATTTGTCCCATATCAAAGACATGGAAATAAGACAAGTACTTTCAGCGGAAGTTATTGCTCGAAAGCGTGCCATTTTGTAATGGAAAAGTTAACCCACAAATTTCAGTTTTCAGTTTTAAAATTCCGTGCCAATTTGTCAATAGAATAGCCTATCTCTCCTCCAGAAACGCCCACATTTCGAAGTAACTTGGTCACTCGCTCGTGCCCTGCCTGGCGCGAGGGCCAATTCCCGGCTTCAATCGCAACAAGAGGAGCTGCGTCGCCCTGGGAAGGAGGCTGGCCCGGAACGGTCGGAAGGAAGTCGCCCTCTCCGGTGCCCTACCTTTCTCTCGCCAACTACACCGCCCTAGTGCCCTGGCCCTTACTTTCACCCTCGCTTTGGCCCACCCCTACCGTCACCATCGCCTATCCATGCCTTGTGTGCCACCCCTATACTCCGATTTCAACACAGCTTCACTTCGAGGTCACGAACTGATCGGAGAGGGGGACACTGTCATCCCACCGGAAGATTCAGTACCAAAAATGTAAGGTATAACGCAGCTCCCGATTGGATGAGAGTGTACCCGTCTCCATTCAGGTCCGCATCTTGGAGTGGAACTGTGTATAAATTTGAGTATAGTTCATACTCTAGACCTTGTACTCGCTCTGAGAAGTCAAACACGAAAGAAAGAGCTAAAGCATTCTTGCTGTTTCAAAGAAAAGTAAGGGCGAGGTAGACTAGTAGTGAATAAATATGACACATTTAAAAGGAGTATTAAGCAGAAATGTAAACAAAATCTATCATAGAATACAAGTTTGGAAACAAAACTGAAAGGCATTACAGCAAAACTCACAAGGTAATAATGCATGTTTGGTAAAAAAAATGATAAGAAAAGCGACGAAATGGGTTAAAAACCAATGAAATGCATTTGAAAGAATAAAAGACGTAAATAAAAAGTCATGAATAAAATAAAGCTGACATAATGAGAAAAGAAAGAGGAAATCAATATAAACCAAACATGACATTTAAATGTTTATCTTGATTTTATATTTCTTCCTCAGCCTCGTGGAGGTTAGAGTAGGTCAAAGAGATTGTTTTAGTCCGTAAAACAAAAGAAAGAGACGCGAACAGGTAAACGAAGTGAATACGATCAAGACGACAGGGGAAGGGGAGGGAGAGAAAGGGAAAGCCAGATGAGAGACCCGTAGACCGCCGCGTCGCCCCGGGAGAGCGCGCGAGTGAGGGGGAGCGAAGGGGGCGGAGGGGCCGGCGCGAGGGAGAGTTCCTCAGGGAGCCGCGTGTTAGCGCGCCGCCTTGTTTAGGGCCCGAAGGCTCCTGGGGCGGCGACCGCGCCCCTCCCCGCCACGCCCCACCCCACACCGCTCTGCTCGGTCCCTCCCCGCCGTTCCATCTCGGCCAGACCCGCACCGCCCAGCACCTTCTCTCTCCGCCACGCCCCGCTCGAACTTGCTTCACTTCCCTCGAGCCTGACTTACCCCATTCCGGTCCACCCTACTCCTCCCCGCATTGCTTTTCCTCGTACCACTCCTCCCCCCTCCGCTTCGGTTCGCCCAACCCGCTCCATTTTTGACAAATCCCGCACCGCATTGACTCTTTCTTCCCCGCCTCACCCCATCCCCGTTCTCCTCCTTGCCCCACTTCGCCTCGCCCCTCTTTGCATCGCTTTCTCTCACCTTGCTCCATCCCGCTCCGCCCAGTTTTCCTTCATTCCGCCTCACCCATTCCTCCGCGACTAATCTTTCCATTCCGACCCGCCCTACTCAGCCTCGCCCCACTTTTTCCCACTCCACACCGATCCGAACCGCTTCACCTCACCTCTCCCCGTCCCCCTTTTACCCCTCTCCGTCCCTTCTTGCCTCGGAATGCTTCACTCCGCTTTACCCCGCTCCTCCCCGACCATTCCCACGCCTGATACTTCACATCCCGCCACCTACTCTTCCCTGCCGTGCCCCGTCTCGATCCGCTCTTTGCCGCACTACTCCGACCCACCCCACCTCACCTCATTTCTCCTCGCCACAACGCCCACTTTCCCAACTTCTCTGCACTGCTCCGCACCGCTCTACCCTGATATCCATCTTCCGCCCGACCTACCTCCTACCTGTCCCGGTTTGGTCCGCCCTTTCCCGTCCGTCGCCAAGCCGCTCCGTGGCCCCGCCGAGTCTCTCCTCGGCGCGCTGCGCTGGCTCCGCCCCCGTCCCACCACGCCACACCCCGACCTGCCCCGCCACGCCCCGCCCTTTTCCTTCCCGCGACCTCGCAAGATGGATGAGCGCAAGCCGCCCGCTAACAGAGCTCTTTTGTTTCTTCATCGCTGCTATCCGTCCGCCCCCGCGCGCCCTCCGCCTCCGCCTCGGCCTCAACGTGCGGCGCCACCGCTGCCGAGCCGCGCGCCGCCGACAGCACGAGCGATGGAGGAACCGCCGCCCCCACCACCCCACCGCCCCCACCGCCCCCGCCGCCCCCGCCGCCCCCACTGCCTCGCCGCCCCCGCCGCCCCCGCCGCCCCCGCCGCCCCCGCCGCCCCCGCCGCCCCCGCCGCCCCCGCCGCCCCCGCCGCCCCCGCCGCCCCCGCCGCCCCCGCCGCCCCGCCGCCCCCGCCGCCCCCGCCGCCCCCGCCGCCCCCGCCGCCCCCGCCGCCCCCGCCGCCCCCGCCGCCCCCGACACCCCCGCCGCCCCGCCGCCTCCCCGCCGCCGTCGCCGTCCCCACCGCCCACGACGTATCCACCGCCCCTGACGCCTCCAACGCCCCCGACGCACCCCGCTACCCCCAACGCCCACGACGCCGCCCGACGCCCCCACTGGTCCCTCCACCCCCGACGCTCCTACCGCCCCCAACGCCCTCACCACCCCCGACGCCCCCGACGCTCCCGACGCCCTCGACGCTCCCTCGCCGCCCCTCGCCGTCTCCCGCCGTACCCCGCTGTACTCCCGTCGTCCCCCGCTTTCCCGCGCCACCCCTCGCCAACCCTCGCCACCCCTCACCACCCTCACCCCTCACCGCCCCTTTGCCGTCCCACGCCAACAACCTCAGCCCCACTTCCGTCTCCCTCCCCAACCTTCTGCATCGGGATAAGGGTAACCGTTTTCGACGTTTTTTTCGAGATTTTTTGTGGCTGTCGGAATTTTTGGGTTTGCCCTTCTTCATTTTATCGTCTTTCACCAACGGGATTACCATGTAACTTCCGTTATCTCACATTACCATAATTTCACAGTTCTCATATTAGTATCTTGTACTATTGCCGTGCAACAACATACACGTCGCTATCATTTCTTATCGTTTAAAGTAGCTTGATGAACACCAAATTTCCTTTGTTACTAGAATTATGTTTACCTAGAAATGATATTCTGCCATCATCACGAGATTTTCAACAGCATCACTGCCTAAATCAAAGATCTTTTATATTTGCATCTTCTTTCCTTCATTATGACTGCTGCCACGTATCTCATACTTCGAAAGGAACTCTGCCTTTGTCTGTACCTTCCGTCTACTCTAGCACCACCACAATGGTTGCTGCTTTATTTAGAGCGGAAGCTTCCTCTACTCTTTTTACCTAGTTCTCCGTTACTTGGACAAAGACTGTTTTGCCTGGTACCTTCCATGTCTGCTCAGCGTCCGCCTCCTGCTCCCCTGGTGCCACCTTTGGTTTCCGATTCTGCACCTGCATCTGTATTTTTCAACTGCTCTGCTCTTCAGCTTCACATCTCAATGTTTGAATTGGTGTTTACAAGGTTCGATGCCAAGAAATTTACTTTTCTTTACTTTTACACGTGTTCATTTGCCATGCATACATGGACGTCATCGTTTCTGTAATTCACTTCTCTTCCTTCTTCTATTCCTTTTCCACGCTCACACTCGTATAAACTCTTCCGTTTGTATATTATTTTCCTTCTCTGATGCTCGAATTGACTCAGAATCTTCTGCGTAATCGCTTATTCTGTATACTCATGTCATTTCTACCCGAGCCGTTACCACGATCACCAATACTATCACCGCCACTCTATCACTTCTTACCTTTTACGTTAAGGACATTCATTTTCTCCTCTACCGCGCGTACATAGACACACCAAATTTTCCACTTACCGTCCTTTAGATTCAGCTTTCTTCTCCAGCACAATTCACGGAGATAACAGCTAACAAAATATTCACTCCCTTATAGTAAAACTCTTTGCAGAAGCAAATCAAATAAAGACACTCGCTATTAATCCTGATCACGCTCTTCGTCATGAAATAGACTTTTTACCACTGAGTACAAGAATGATTATTTGAATAACTATATGCCGTAACTGAGTTTAGAAAAATATGCACTGTGATTCTACATGTATGCTCAGAAGCAAACCAAGGGGCCATTTCAACATCTGCTCAATAGATGAGGGAAACTGGACAAACACCTGATCAAGATAGAGGTTATTGACTCAGACGTTTACATAATATTTTTACAGGTATTTTCAGTCTTTTAGAACTACTCAATACAAATTATAACTAGTACCTTAAATATTTTTGTAAAATACATTATTTTCCTTCTTGAGACTTCGTGTAGTCTCTGATTGTTTTGAAACAGTAATGCAGCAATTTTACTGTCACTCACACATAAGTATCGATTTTAATCGTTTAGTGTCATCTAGCAATGTGTCAAATCTTATTTCGTAAATTGTTTTATGTAATTTGTATGTTGACAGAATTCACAATTTTTTACCAAATATTTGTACTAGATCCTTACGAAATACGAGGAAACTATGGAATATCGGTTTTCGTAACCGAGGTAATCTCGGATTCAGCAACTTCAGATACTCAAAA
Source organism: Teleogryllus occipitalis (assembly GCA_011170035.1). Taxonomy (NCBI): domain Eukaryota; kingdom Metazoa; phylum Arthropoda; class Insecta; order Orthoptera; family Gryllidae; genus Teleogryllus; species Teleogryllus occipitalis. The sequence continues at coordinate 27,122 of BLKR01014972.1, read as the reverse complement.
TAACTTACAAAATAAGATTTGATAAGATGTAAAATGTTCTTTTTTGCGCAAAATATTTAAATACAAATTGTTGATAAATATTTTAAAAAATAAAATTTATTCCGTGCATAGAACATATCATAACATCATTTTTTCCGTTTAAGCGAAATATCTAATGAAGGGGCTTGCCATAAATAAAGTCAAGAAGTTTTCGAGCCTATTACTTTAAAATGATTAATTTCACGACAAAACGCAGTAAGAACGTTTTGTAGGAAATTTGTGTACTTGAATTTTTTTAGAGAACATACATTTCGGTAGGATTGATAGGTACGGAGGTATATGCAAAAACGTAGAATAATTACCTTTAAACGCCCCTCCCCCCACTCTCACTTAACCCACCCCCCCGTTCAAGATTTTTAGTTTGCGGTAGGTAGGAACAAACAATCATGCCTAGTTTCAAAACTGCGGTATTTTTTTCCTTCGATCACCAGTTTATGGTTTAATTTGACTGCGCTATCAGTTCTAACAGCACTTCCCGCCGGGTTCATTCTATGTAGGCTCCATTGCTCCCTTGCCAGCGTCTCTGCCTTCTGTACCATGCGATTCGAGGGCACTCTCCCTCCTGCACAACGCGGCACGAGCGCGCTCCCCCTCCTACGCAAAGTGGCTTGAGCGCACTCTCCCTCCTGCGCCACGCGGCTCGAGCACGCTCTCCCTCCTGCGCAACGTCGCTCGAGCGCGCTCACCTGCGCAACACGGCTCGAGCGCGCTCCCCCTCCTGCGCAAAGTGACTTGAGCGCACTCTCCCACCTGCGCCACGCGGCTCTAGCGCGCTCTCCCTCCTGCGCAACGTCGCTCGAGCGCGCTCACCTGCGCAACACGGCTCGAGCGCGCTCCCCCTCCTGCGCAAAGTGACTTGAGCGCACTCTCCCACCTGCGCCACGCGGCTCTAGCGCGCTCTCCCTCCTGCGCAACGTCGCTCGAGCGCGCTCACCTGCGCAACACGGCTCGAGCGCGCTCCCCCTCCTGCGCAAAGTGACTTGAGCGCACTCTCCCACCTGCGCCACGCGGCTCTAGCGCGCTCTCCCTCCTGCGCAACGTCGCTCGAGCGCGCTCACCTGCGCAACACGGCTCGAGCGCGCTCCCCCTCCTGCGCAAAGTGACTTGAGCGCACTCTCCCTCCTGCGCCACGCGGCTCTAGTGCGCTCTCCCTCCTGCGCAACGTCGCTCGAGCGCGCTCACCTGCGCAACGCGGCTCAAGCGCGCTCCCCCTCCTGCGCAAAGTGACTTGAGCGCACTCTCCCTCCTGCACCACGCGGCTCTAGTGCGCTCTCCCTCCTTCGCAACGTCGCTCGAGCGCGCTCACCTGCGCAACGTCGCTCGAGCGCGCTCACCTGCGCAACACGGCTCGAGCGCGCTCCCCCTCCTGCGCAAAGTGACTTGAGCGCACTCTCCCTCCTGCGCAACGCGGCTCGAGCGCGCTCTCCCTCCTGCGCAACGTCGCTCGAGCGCGCTCACCTGCGCAACGCGGCTCGAGCGCGCTCCCCCTCCTGGGCAAAGTGACTTGAGCGCACTCTCCCTCCTGCGCCACACGGCTCGAGCGCGCTCTCCCTCCTGCGCAACGTCGCTCGAGCGCGGTCACCTGCGCAACGCGGTTCGAGCGCGCTCCCCCTCCTGCGCAACGCGGCTCGAGCGCGCTCTCCCTCCTGCGCAACGCGACTCGAGCGCACACTCCCTCTTGAGCTACGCGGCTCGAGCGCGGTCGCGGCCGCGAGGTGGCCGCGTGTGCGCGCGATGGCGCACGTGGCGTCCCCTGCGGCGCGCAGTGAATTCGCCTCGGGGGGAGGGGAGGCAGGAGCGCGGCGGGCAGAGCATCGATAGCTTCGGGCGGCAGCCGTTCGGATCCAGGCCGGCGCAGCCGCCAGGCTCGCGCAGAGCCACGCAGCGCAGCCGCCCGCGGGGCTGCAGGTGGAAAGCAGTGGCCTTAAGGCGCGGGCGGGCTGTGCTGCTTTTAATGAAGAAACGTTTAAACATCTGGATCTCTCTCATTGCCAAACCGAGTAATTTTGTGTAATAACTTGGGGTCTGCTGCGGCAAAAATGACGCTGGACGAAACCATGCAAAATTATTTTTCACAAAGTAGTACGCTCACTGCTCAAGAACAAAGAATAAAATGTCGTGTAATACTATGTAAATGAAATAGTTTACACAACAAATATTTAACTAGCTAATTTTAAGAATTCAGTCTGTACGAACAATATGAGAATAGGCAGAGTCAAGCAACCCAATATTAGCACTTTTAGTCAAAATGGAAACTGTTTCATTGTTTTTGTATTTTCCCCAATTTTGTAGGTATGTAAAGAAATCATAGACTCCTCTAAAATGGCACAACGCTGCACAGAGTACCAAATTATTTGAAATTAGTAAACTAGATTCCTCTTTAATGGATTGTATATTGGCTTTTCCTTTGTATATGAAATAGAATAGTTCTACATTTTAGTATGGAATGGCGAAGTAAATAGCGTTAAATGGTTTCTGCAAAACAGTTTAGCAACAAGTAAAAGAGGAGCCGGTTACGTATGCGAGGAGGAGGTGGGATATAATTTTGTGATATGGCTGCTGCGGCTTCTATGTAACGATCGTTATGAGCAATTTGGGTACTAAATATCAGAACGTATTTGTTGTATTTCGTAGAAATTAGGATTGCAATATTTGGAACTTCTTAAAAGTAGTATGGGAAGAGTTTATCAAAACAAGGCCGGGGTAAAAAATCAGCAGCCGTCTTATGGAATAACGGTCGGAATTGATTTTGATGGAAGAGGTGCAATGGATGATATTTGTTTCCCCCTGGTTCGCACTGCGTGGGCAGAATGACGAGATCATAAACGGATTCAGCGGTCTCCAATCGTCTCCTTCCGGCGCCAAATCTGAAGTCACAGTTGGCTAATCACTTTCTGAAACTTGTCTCTATCGTCTGCATTCAAGTAGAAGTCTTCCAACTTTGCCTCACACAGTGGATAATGTTCCGGAATCAGGATATTCGTTTCTATTGTACTTCCCCTCTCTGTCTTTCCTTCTGGATTATTGCAAGGAGTTCAACTTGCCGTCAGGCGGTGCCAGTCATTCATAGATCCTTTTCATTTGACTCTATTTTTATCGGGGCAGTTGATAGAATTCTGATGAATATCTTGAATGTAGGGTGACAAACATAAAGGGCGCGTAATGTGCATTGTATACAACATATTTTTGTTGGTGAAAAGATCATACCTTTTATTTTTTATGTGTTATTGGAAATCGAGTTATATAAATAGCACAAACGAACCCAAGAACAATGGCCATTTTCTAAGGTTGCAGGTTCGAATCTCTTGTGACGTATTACTTTACTTGCCTTCTAGTTATGGTGTGGGATGCAACGCAAATCACTGTATTTTCTACACTCAGTTTATAAATTTAAGGATTAAATTAAGTTAACATTACATTTGGTCGACATTCTCTTATTAGGATACAAATATGAACAAATTATATTAGAACAAATTGAGTATTCTGACTATATTTTGTAAATTTTTAATGTCGCTACAATGCGTGTTCTTGGCCAGCTCTATACTGAGCGGTGCTCAATAAAAAAAAGAATGAGAAGCGACGACGCAAAGTGGTTCACAAAGAAATGAAGTAATCGATTCAGATCAGTAGGACGACGTTACTCCTGGTATTGTTTGCCAACAGCATTTAAGCGCAGTTTTTATTCACTGTGAATCATTGGAAAGCAATAAAACGCACAGAAAATTCTGAATGTGACGCAGAAATATGTCATAAATGTATTTTAGAAAATCTAGAGAAGCCAAGAATACAAAAAGTTTTTTTCAATTTGACGTTTTAATGAATAATCGTGTGTGAACTACATTCTGGATCGAGAAAAATGGTGACATTGTCTCTCCCACACTAGTTTAGAAATTTATTCGCAACGCTTAACGTTTTCATTTTCATGGTGATTTAGTCGACACGTAATCACACTAATGTTTCACTAGATGAGCAAGGCGAACCATCCACTTCAAAACGTGGTCGTCAATATATTCTCTTTTATTTACATGATTTTTTTTATTACACTTCTGAAATTAGTAGCAATTCCTGAATACCGTAAATAGGTGACAATGACACGAAGTAAAGCATGATTATGCAGAATTAATATCGTAATTCTGATTATCCTACCCTGTATTACACTTAACAGTCTATGAGGATCCGGTATAACCAACAACAAATATCACATGAATGTGTTGTTATTCTCATAATTTTAAATTTCAACTTACATTGTCAGTGATAATTTACGTTCTATTATGCTAGTACATACAAAGTTGAGGTGACTTAAAACAAAATAAAATATTTACAAAGCTGTTACAGTAATATTGTATGAATATTTCAAAGTTCAGAGCTTATTTCCAATGTTCAAACTAGAACAAATCATTAAAACGAGATATTATGTTTGCTGATGTGGTTCGTTTACTGTAAATATCCTTTAACGTTCTGACAAAAACGAAAAAGAGCAAATAATTTTTGTGAAGTATGTCATGTTTTCTCAGATTATTCGAGTAAGAGAGTAAAAAACGAGAAAATCCTCTAACATAAGTGGTCGACATCAGGAAACGATTTAGCTCTTTCATCTTTCCGAGAAGAATAAAACTACAATTATTCCAGGTAACACATGCAGCGTTTTGGTAGGAACATCGAATAAAGCACTTAAATTTCATAATTTTGTAACTTTCTTTTTTTTTTTTTTTTTGTATACCATCATTATAAACGACCCTTTTCGATATCCCGAATCGTGCATAATTCAGTATTTTATCGCACGCTACATGACGTCATCGCCATTATTAAACGCGACATGACGTCATCACACATTCAGCCAATAGTAGCGAGAGAATCGTGGGGAGGTAGAAGAAGACGGAACAGCCGACCACCGTTTTCTCCCACGGATGTCAACAATGCCATCTTGAATTTGATTTGCAGAGGGCGTTGGATGTCAAGCACCCGAGACGTCAGAAGAAAGTTGTTTCGCGAAATTACATTTGATTCTCTTGTAAATTTATAATGCTGTTATACAAAAAAATAGCGTATGCAACTCGTTTATAATGTTGCTTTATTGCATTCGTACAAATTTGAAAATTCGCTCCTAACGTCGCTCGTTTTCAAAACATGTACTCATGCAATAAAGCTTAACATTATAAACTAATTGCATAAACTACTATTACAGAGTACTTCACTCTAGAAGAAGTGAAATATACTGATTGTAAAGTTTACGAAGTTAACACATGATTCAGTTTTCTGAGAAAGAAAGTATATATTAAAAATGTTCTAATTTCTTGTTCATATTTAATGAATTTTTTATTCATATATTCAGATAACAAACATATGAAAATAGTAATATTCAACTAGTTTTTAAGATCCATAATGCAACGCATACTTTGTTGTAAATAATATTTAAATTGATTTTCTTTCCCACAAGTGGACTGAAAACGAGGAAGAACGATACTCATTTATTTAAAATTGAGAACAGTTTATTTGATACAAATAATCTAAAAATTGTTAAAAAGCAATTATAAAATTGTATCATACAAACGTAATATTATGAAGAATTATTTACCATTCTACATATCCCTACGTATAAACAGCCATTAAGGGTACTTGTGTTGTTTTGTTGGAGCCCTGTTTTCTACCAGTCGATAAAGTGTATCGTCTTGTAAATATATCTCATCTGTTGTTTTGTTGAAACCCTGTCCGTTCTATTTGTCTGCCGAGCACTGAAAGCCTGGCAATTTATCCGTAGACTTTCAGACTGCCTCTTCTGAGAGTTTTCGATCATCGCGCTCCAGGGCGAGAATATTAGCGGAGGCGACGTAATATCCTTTCTGTAAATTTACCTCTTCAATTTCCTCGTCTACGTTTTCGTTAAAGCATATCGCCAAACAAGATTTACGGAGGAAATCTTTGGACGTACACAAATGAAAAACAGGAGCTCTCCTTTCACCCTCCACCCCAACTCCTCTGTATCGCTTACGGGTTGGAACGTGAGCGACGAATAATTTGCAGACATCCGATCGCGTTTCTAGCGAGGGCTCGCTCCGGGGGACGTTGGCGCCGGCAGGGAAAAGGGTGAGAGAGGAAGGGCGGGGGTGCAAAACTGGCACCGGGAGGCCGGCTCCCTCTTAACGACCTCCTCCTGCCCTCCCCGACCTGCGGCGTTGCGCGAGTCCTTCAAGGGGAGGTGTGGGGGGCGAGGGCTGTGAGGGTGGGCGAAGCGAAGTCGGTCGAGCGTTTGAAGTAGCGTTGCCTGCGGCGGGGAGCACGCGGATGTAGAAGGCTCGAACTGAAGGGACTCCGTTGTGTGAGAGTGTGTGCTTTGAACCTTGTTTACCGATTGCGGAAGAGGTTATGTTTAACCTGCAACTAGTCGCACCTCTTTGGGGTAAAAATAAATGAATTATAGTTATTTCTTCTCCTTGGCACCATTCAATATTCAGTAAGTGTGTGTGTTAGAGCGATTATTATCTGTGATTGTTGAGTACTTTTATAGGAACCTGCATAAATGGCTCAGCGGCATCACTGCTGTTTGTGCAATATCTTTGACTTGAAGATTCAGTATTTCAAGTCCCTACGGCGGCGAATTTTTGACTCAAGCTACGTGTCTGGGACGAATTTAACAAGAAGAATTCTAGCGGACGCCTGGTCTTATTGCTATTTTTTTCCTGTTTTTTTCTGCCAATATCAGATGAATGCTGGGGTAGTACCCTAACGAACGGGCTACGGACCGAACGCGCTTTTTCCTTTCGCATCTTTGTATCATTGCCGCATCCTTGGCTGCAGAGTTTCAGTTTCTTTGAGCATTGGAAATTAGTAATATTTATTAATTTTTACTTCTCATTACCATTCAATCATCCACCTATGCAGTGGAAACCGAAGGGAAATTCATGGTGATCACCAGTTCAGAAATATGAAGACGTAAGGTTTATGTCTCCTTCGTCAACTACTTTCAAAAATGAGTATCACACTCACCAAGTAAGGTAAATGCAGCACACAATTAAGAAGAAAAATAAAATTATTCTGGGTATCTAAACTCCTTTATCTTGTAACACCAGCAAAAGTTTCGCGTAACGACAACTTATTGTGTTTGCCGTCAACTCTGATGGGTGGAGATAATCGGAACCTCCTTGTTCGGACATCAGCGCTGTCAAAGGGAACTGTTGAAAGAACAAAAACAATTTAAAAACTGGAAATTGATTTTCTTTTCAGTATTTGTACTAAAAAAGTTACAGATTATCTTCGCTTACATTATGTTTAAATGCCTACAACATACTTTCCGACGTACGGAATGTATAGTAAAGTTTGAGCAAATGAATGAAGATATAAACTTTTTTTTGCAAATGGTTACTTCTCGTTTAGAGATTTGCTGTCAAATAAAATGTTTTGTTTAAAACGTTCCCATTAGTAATAAAAAATATAAACCAAGCGGGTATCTATGAAATGTGGTGTATTACATCTAACCGTACATCTAACCGTAACATCTAATCGTATAATTTACTAGTTTCTGTTGCGTAGAATTCGGTTTCGCAGTTTTGGGAAATTTGGGGAAAAACCATCACTATTCCACTTTGGGACAGAAAGATGGCGCCGCATTCACGTACGAGCGTTTGGACGCCTTACAACTTGAGATCTGCGAAGGCAGAAGAATTGAATATACCTGGTCACAGCGCGCGCTAGGAATATACAATATTGGTGATTAGGGAAACGCTATAGTAGTTAAATTGGAAATGGAGTTCCGGGTTCAACTAAATCGTCTGTAAAAATACAGACTTATTATGAAGAACTTATGTCAGAGAATAAAATTATTTTGTAGAAACGAATAAATCTGGAAAAATTAATAAAAAACGGGTGACTGGGTGGACAAGCATAAAGTGGTAATAACCAAAGTGCTGCATTTAGGTTCGTGCGAGTAATGAAAAGAAAATGAACTTAGTCTTCGATACGCATGCTGTTGGATTCTGAAACCCCAGCTTGCATAAACGACATTGTGAGAAAAACTAAACTCGTTTCCATCATGAATCTTAGTTTCAATAGCAAATATCCTAAAATTTCACTTGGCGGGCCATCCAAGGTCTCCGTAGAATAAATTCACGGTCCCCTAAAGAGGGCTTTCTCGAGCCCCATTTTGAGAACATAGTGAATTAAATTTTAAAATTTAATTTATTATTCAAAAAAATTATAGATTTCTACTATTTATTATAATTAATTTGTATTACTGGAGACTGATTTCGGCCCGTCATTTTTGACGGATTCCTCGTAACATTTATCATATTACGATTATGGTAGTATTATAATCGTACGCATATGATAAGAGTGTTAATACTAAAACATTTAGAAAATATATAACGTATTGTTAAAGCTATCAAAACAGTCCATTTCGCCCACACTTTCGAATTTTCACTCAACCTTTGAAGTATTTCATTGATGCCACATAGTAATAGTGATACCAGCATGTCCTTTGACAGTATTATTAACGAATAATTTTTTTTAACACTTTAAAGTATGAACAAACTACATTTTGCTAAACATTGTTCTATCGTAGTGCAAATGAAATCAGCATACAAAAGTGTTAGTTACTTCAAGCAAGTCATTTCGTAGCTAACTTCTGTGATAGTCTTCCTCCGACAGTTATAAACAGTCCGAAGGAGGAAGCTCATGCATGCTCATGAGGAACAATGCAGGAGACCGTGCTCTGAATCCAGACGCCTCGCCCTCGAGCCCTCACAAGCGACCAGCCACGTGATCTGACTTCTCGAAACACACACCGGCAACAAACTTCTTTTTGGTGGAGCAATTTCAATATCGCGTAAATCAGATATCTTCATATCAGCTCCCGGACCGTCTCCGCAGCTGCCTCATCGACAGGCGACGTCTGGCGGTACCGTAAGAAAGCGACAAAAATGTGGAGGCATCGAGCCAGAAAATTCCTCTAATTTAATTACAGGCACGTTCCGGGCACCGCCCCGCGGCGGCGGGGGCGGTGGAGGGGGCGTGGCCGGGGAGAGGGCGAGAGCTGCGGTGGGGGGTGGGAACGAAGGCGTCGAGATGATTACGATGTTCGGCGGCGAAGAGCGCGCTGTCATCGCGTGGGTGGAGGAGGGGGCGTGGCCGGGGGGAGGGGAGGGGCGGGGGCGGATTCCCTGCGGTGCCCCGCGGACCGTCGTCGGTCTCACGGCTCCCAGCGGGCGCCCCCGCTCGGCTGCTGCTGCTGCTGCTGCCGGCCCCGATGAATTATTCATCTACGCGCCGCGGCGGCCGCCGAGCTCGCGGCCCCGACCGCGGCCGCCCTCGCGCCCCGCCTCCGCCCCCGCCCCCGCACCAGCCACCCGGCGCGGGCTCTCCCACGCCGCGCCACTGCACCTTTGCTCTACCTACGCGCTCTTAGCGGCTGCGCTGCGAGCAGTTGAACCGCTAAATACCAAGATCGCTTCAGCAGCCATTCAGTGCTCGCGTGACGATGAAGTATCTCTCAGAATAAATGTTACAAACTTCTAAGGTTTGTAACTGGATTATTCATGATCACATTTTGCCAATAAACACGTGGTGAATTGTCACGAAATGAAGTGTCATCCCCCCTACTAGTAGGCAACTCGCCATGCATCGGCGTTTGTCGGGTACACGACATCGTTTTCGGGGCAGAAAGAGATCTGTAAACACCAACGTATAGGATGGGAGAGGTGGCTGAGGGCATCCACTAAAGTCACTGCAGTGCCTCTGTCTGGGAGAACCTGCGATTTCAGTCCCGATGTTGGCAGGATTTTCGACACGCGATCTGGTCTGTCTGGAGGAGAGGAGAGAAGAGACAATCGAGATCTGTCTGGAGGACGATTCTCGCGGCCTGCTGCTCTGATCGCTGGGTTTCCGTGGTTTCTCCGATCAACACCATACGAATGCCGGAGCAGTACCATAAGAAACGGGCCAACAAACTTTTCGGGAACTTTCCTTCTGATTCCTTGTCCTATCTCCCCCCTTACACACACACCTACACTAACATGCACTACACTACCAAACATGCCGGGAGACCGGTCAGGAACTTAGAGCTTCTCCGCCAGGGGCGGTGCCCTGCTAGAGATATCTGGTGGAAGAAAACCCCGCTAGCCGATGGTAGGTCGGCACTGGATCTCGCAATCCAGCAGGGCAAGATCACCACCACCTCCCGAGCAAAACTCATGCACTACACTTTCGGGACTAATGACAGTTGTTGACAAGCCCGGAATCACTTGTAACCACTCAATCAATCAATCATTACCAACTTATAGTGCGCTGCTTTCAAATAATAAACAAATATCACATGTGTAACTTCGTTGTTTGACATTCCTCGCCACATGTTCATTGACAAAATGTGATATATGAATACTCTATTTAGTTCTATGACCCCTCGTAGAAATTTGTAGCATTTATTTTGATATTCTCTGTACGTGGGATGCAAATACCTGCATTTCGTGTTGTTCCATACCTAAAAAACAGTAATATGCCAAATATTTGTAAAATGTTTCCGAAAATACGGATCCTCCTTGGTGTAGCGCTCTATCTTCATTCCCCCAATCGGCTCTTTGAAGCTGCGGGCGCCGCCACATAGGATATTGCTCCGTACCTGAAGAAAATTGCGCTCTCCAAAATATTCTACAATATTGTTTGCCGACACGCCCTCGATCGCGTACTCCCACGGTACGTTCCAGTTCTACCAACGCGCTGGAGTCTTGTTGAATGAAACAACTAAAACTAAAGATTTATTTTTGTAAAAATTAACATTTCAGAACAAATACCATTATATGAAATTACAAAATAGAAACACGACCAGTAATTTACATACCCTGAAGATACTCGAGCAGATATTAAAAAAACCGAAAATTATGTTAACCGCTGAAAAGCATGTGTTCAGGAAAGTTACGAAAAAGACCAGACTGGATGTATAATGAGTTGTGAGTTAAAAAAGAGTGTAAAATGGAAGAAATGCCAAGTGGGTGGAGAAAAATCGAAGAAGAAAGTAAGAAATTTTATCTTCGAGGTTTCTGAAACTGAAGTGTTGGCCTCCATTAACTAACCATTCGATCTCGCGAATTAAATTGACGATAATGAACTCAGTAGTATACGTGTGTATTACCAAAATACTTATGTAGGAGAAAACTTTTAAAAATCTCTCATTAAAATATCTATAAACGAAAATGGAAATAAACCATACTCTTCTTGTATGTTGAGTTGTTTATAACACTTTTTTGATGGTACATTGAACCTGTTGCCAATATTATAGAACACTTTTATTTGAACATGAAAGAAATTAAATAATTGAATAATCATTTTAAAATAATCGTTTTAAAATACAAACATTCTTAAAACCTAATAATCATTGATCTTTGTAAAAGTATTCTTTTTATTAAAAAATAATATTTTCTTATATTTTATTCCCTCTTTTGTGATTTAAATATAAAAATCGTTTAGGTACGAAATGAAATATGTGTTTATGTTATTTTCTGCCTTGTATTTACTTTAATGTTTAATTCTACTAACTTGAAAACACCTTCATTCAACTCAGTATTTCCCTCACTGAATGAGCTTAAATAGGACTTCAAGTAACAAGCAACACAAATGTTAAAAAATCCGAAGCGGCATTTCATTCGCCCTCGAGAAGAGGCGGAGAAAGCATAAAATAGAAACAGAAACCACGAAAATGACAAACGCAACTCGCTGCCAAGGCGTGAATCCTCCACTTGTCCCGCGTCAGAGCAATTGACGCAAATCCTGAGAAAGCCCCGAAAGAGAAAAACAGACTTATTTCCTCAAGCTGGCGCCCGGCACCCCTTCACTCTAGCAGCACATTTCTCTCCCACCTCCACCTGGCATCACGTTGCCAAATCCACAGACCTCCACCAACGCTTTTCTCCTCTTTAACACACACTTTTAGAGAAAACCACTCGTTCGTTTTGAATTTTTCTTTCCTATTTATTTCTATATATTCTTTTATGTTCAGTTATTTTTTCATTCATTGAATTCTGTACATTTACCTCTTTGCTTATTCTATCCCTTTATTTATTCTACATATCCCATTAATATACCTGTTGTTTCTATTAGTGATTATCTCGCGTTTCTTTTTCCTTGTCCTTTCCTGTATTTTCTTATGTATATGTATTACATATTTTGTTCTAGTTTTAATTGGATTTTTTAATATATTATATGTTATACTTTAGAAGTATGATTCAATTCAATACGTAAATCAATTTCATCTACACCCACGGCCATTTTCTATTCTTTGATATCCCTTCAAACATTCAATTTTACATCTCCAACCCCCATTTTCTTTTTTGGCTTAACCTTATCCGTCGATTTCAATACAAATATAGAGGTATCATCTTGCCGCACTCACCTGTCAGTTCTTTCAAACAGCTTTACTCTTCCTTTCTTCCTTTCTCCTCGTACCTTCCATCGCCTTCTATTCTCCACGAGCTCTCGTCTCCCGGCCGCTCCGCCAGAGCGCGCCGCTATCGGATGCCAATATCGGTCTGGATATTGCCGCGATTGGAGATGCAAACAGAACGCTTAATGCAGACGTTTCATACATGTTTAGTATATTGAATTTTTACGTTTCGCGGGCGCTCGCGCGCAGGCTGACGCCGGCGTCGTTGCGGGCCGCTGGCGCCAGATATGAACTCGCATCCCATCTGCGGAGACGCCCCCGCTCGCCCCCGCTCGCTCCCGCTCGCGCCCGCTCGCCCCCGCTCGCCCCCGCTCGCCCCCGCTCGCCCCCGCTCGCCCCCGCTCGCCCCCGCTCGCCCCCGCTCGCCCCCGCTCGCCCCCGCTCGCCCCCGCTCGCCCCCGCTCGCCCCCGCTCGCCCCCGCTCGCCCCCGCTCGCCCCCGCTCGCTCCCGCTCGCACACGCTCGCACACGCTCGCACACGCTCGCACACGCTCGCACACTCTCGCCGCCTCGCTCTCTAGTACCCGCTTGCCAGATTATGGTGTTTCTGTGGATTGAACGCTCGGCAGTCGCCTCAGATTTTGGAGAGGGAAAGAAACAAAATAGGGAGAAGTTGGTGTATTGATGCGGGAGATGTGCAAATATTGTTTCCTCCCGGAAAAAAGAATATTGACGAAAAGATGGGTTCAGAGTGTCAAGAAATGGAGATTATTATACATATCAATGCCATATACTTGAATGCGTCGTATTTTGAAAAACAATGTGTGTTGATATTTACAGATGTCTTTGATTTCATTTCATTCTATGTTTTATCTGAAAATAACTATCTTTTTAAAATAGTGTGTGACTAAACATTCCAGGTGAGGTTGAAATTTTTTCATGCATTACTCTGATAACGTGAAACTTACAGATTGCAAACTAAAGGTAATGTAATTCGCGTTATTCAACAAATTAATTTGTACAAAATGGTCCATGGTTTACCTGTAAGAAGTTTATTTTTGCATAGCAAAATTAATTAGAAAAACCAGTATTTGCGGTTTTCATTCAAAATAAAACTACTTTAATTGTTTGTGATTTTTTTCGAGTTCTTGGGTAAATAATTAAACAATAGCCAACTCTCCAAAGGCAGGAAGTTCCATAGTTTTCTTCTAGCTTTTGAGCGCAATGGAAATTAGTAAGACAGATTTTCTAGGTCACTAAAGTACTTTCTTATTAATTCCGAGTCCTTACTATATACCGGAAGTCGACAGTGTTTCTTTACCGTTGAAACGTGAGTTCCGGTGCCTATCTACAAGTCCACCTGCAGCATGTTTTCTTCCAGGTACCTTCACTAGCAGGATTCTGCCAGAGACGAGACAAACTGAATGCTCCAAAACTGATCTACTGTCAGGTGCAGTAATAATGTATACAAGTGGACGTGTGTTTGTAGGAATAACGGGACAAAGATGAAGGAAATATCGTATAGGTCCAGTCTTTGCTAAGATAGTTCTCCGGTATTCGCTTAGTATTGGTTGGAGAAACAACAGAAAAATAGCCATCACAGGTCGGAGGCAGCCACGATCTTAGATGGTTTATCCAGCAAGCTTTTGGTACACGTCTCTTTTTGGTACATGGTAATATTTGGTGAGAATTTGTATACAAAGAACACTTCCAATGTTATAATTGTCATTATGGCAGTCAAATATCATAACCATCCGCATTCCCGAACTCGATCATTCAGGTCTCATGTTGGTAGAATTGTCAAGTCAATCTGTCGTATATGTCTGTATACTCGGTGCCGTGATTGTCAAAAACCTATCTGCGGAGGAAGTACCCAGTATCATTTTTACCATCACCATCATTCACAATCGAACATAATAAACTCACGAGGTCGACGACTGGGACCTGACCTTGGCAAATTTGTTAAGAAGCTTTATTTGGCACGTCTGCACGTTTAGAGCAGTACTTTTTCAAGACTCTAGCTGCGGTGAACGTACCTAATATCATAGCCTGCAGAGTGAAATAGGATAGTAAACTCGACATTTGACAACCTCTACCAATAGCTGTGCTGTTCTGCATCATTCGTCAATTAGTCCTTTTGCATGCACTCTCCTTGCTTGGTGCAGAATTTGGCCAGACTCCAGTTACCCTTGCCCAGCATCGTTGTCTTCATCATGACAATTGAACATCTCACCATTTCACGACTTCGGCCACTAGAACACGACACCTCAACATCTGTCAAGAAGACTTTTGCATGCACACCCCACACTTGGTGCAGCATTTGGTCAGAATCCAGTTGCCATGCCTACGCCCAGCATCATCACTATCTTCATCATGACAATTGATCATCATCTCACTATTTCACGCCCTCGGCCACTGGAACACGACACCGCAACATCTGTCAAGCAGTCCTTTGCATGCACGCCCCACACTTGGAGCAGGACTTGGCCAGAACCCAGTCGCCACGCTTACGTCCAGCGTCATCACTATCTTCATCATGACAGTTGACCATCAACTCACCATTTCACGCCCTCGGTCACTGGCACACGACGCGGCAACATTTGTCACGCAGGCTTTTCCGAGCACGTCTGCACGTTCGCCGCTCTACACTTGACCAAAATCCAGCTGCGTGGCGCGGCGGTGAGAGATAGGCGGAGCGGCACAGATTTCGGGCGAATGGTTCCTCCGTCCGCCGGCGCGGCGCGGCGCGCGCCTCGAAGAATAATGACGAGCGTTCATCGCCCGCTGTGGCTCAATAAAATGAAATGTCCCATAAAGTCGTGGAAGCGTGTTCCTTTCCCGCGGGAAGGGAGAAAAAATCGTTTCCGCGCGCCTACTCCCGTAAAAACGTCGCGTCTGGAGCAGTCCCGCCGTGTGCGCCTCGCGCGCAGAGGAAACTCGTGCTTTTCCGACATGGCCGCGCCCGTGATGCGCGTTTTTGATGGTTCTTTCCGCTTCTTTCGACTGCAGGTGGGGGTTGCTTTGATACTCGTATTTTGTTATAGCGGTAGGGGGATGTATTTGTAACGGAAGTTTTAAACATTATTTTTTATTCGTCGTTTGAATAATATTATACATGTGCTACTCAACGTACTCCAAAATATATTTTCTTACTAACTTACCAGTAATACTATTAAAATACTTGTAGATTTTTTTAATGAGACGTAATGTTTTGACGGTATGTTGTGCGGAGGGATTTCATTGTCAGATAAACAACTCACGAAATTCTTTTATTTATAAAGAAGTTATCGTTGTAAATATAACTTGTCTTGTCCGGTTATTGAAGCTTTCTTTTTGCTCTTAAGAATGATAATTTTTTTTTGCTTATAAGAAAATAAATACCTTTGTAACATGTTATTTTATCATAAAACGGAGAATAACACATTTTCATCATATCGGCTTTGTAGATTTATTAATTAGATTAATAATAGATGTTGATTTATTAATTAGATTATTGACTGCCGTAAACCAATTGTTTTATACTACTTGTGACCCAAAGGAAAGGAGTAATGAAGAGAAAGTTTCATAGAATTATTTTTATTGAGTTGTCTTGGGAAGTTTTTGGCATGATATATTAATAAATAGCGTGATGTTTTTCCTGTCAAATTTTCTGATTGAATGTTCTATAAAGCTAGCATATATATGTACGTGTGTTTCTATTGTGAGGTTCCCTATTATATTTATAATATTTATTATGAAACATGATTTGTTAACATTGAATGACTGGTACAGGATGAGACAAATATATCAAACAAATGAATGAACGTATCGAACAAATGAATGTAATCTGTCGGATGCATTTTATTTCAAATTCATGTTCAAAAATTGTAAAAAATATATCAAACATTAATATTTTATTAATTTATTTTAAATAAAAATATTATCCACATAGACCTCGAATTATCATTGATAAATCATTTTTACTGCACAGTTCTTTTCCAATTTATGCAAGCTTGCGTCAGCAACTATCGGAAAACCAACCTCCGAAGATTCATTATTTTTATTTATTGTTACATTATTCGTTCATACTTTCAAATTTAGCAATATTTTTGTCCATTTATCAGCAAAAAGTTTAAAACCAATTTAAAGTTATTGAACGTTTTCGATAAGGAGCCAAAGTAATGAATCGATATATTTTATTTGCTCAAAATTAACATTCTTATATTACGTTAGAGAAAAAAAAGAGATACTAGGAACCATTTGACATTGTAATAGCCCATTTTGTGAACATACTGCTTTCTAAATTGCCTTTATGGAAATAGTTAAAAAGCGTATTGAAAGATACGATATGCGTATGAACAACAAACCGTTTGCGTTCCCATCATTTTAAAAGTCCGGTCGTTTCACTGCCAGATGAAACTCCATCACTCTTAAAGCCATTAATCCAGAGTCGAATGAGATTGCACCCCCTTTTGAGGCCATGCTTGCTCTCTTCATCCACTCACGCACCCTGTTTTGGGAGTATGTGCGATTTCACACTTCGGCGTCTATCCACTCATTCATCAGTGTATTAACGCTCCCTTCACACTTTCCATCTGTGCCTTGTTCATTCACGTGACCACGCCCAGCGAAGCTCCTGGATTGCTGGTCTCTGTTTTTCTGCTCTTCTGTCTAATTTTTCGTAAACAATTTATTTGGATCTCATCTTTCCATTTGATGATGGCAAGATTTCTTTCTTGACTGTTACTCATTTTTGCAGCAATTTGTTTAATGTGGCTCTAAAATTATATAATTTTACGACCATCGTTTCCTCAATTTCCTTCTATCACTTCTCGGTATCTCTGGCAATTTTGTATTGTTATTGTCTATAATTGTACTGATTATTCTTTGAAATGTTTTCATGTCTTTTCCTCTTTCATAGTTACCAACCAATTGACTTGTTAGTGTGCACAATCTCTTAATTTATATTTTCTTACTCTTAACATTAACCTATCTAATATTTCTTTTATCTTCCTCCAAATCTCCTTTATTTATTTTGTCTCTATTTCTCACACACTCTTATCTTTGTTGGATACATCATCTAACACACTTCTTGTCTCTCTATTTTCCCCCACTCTTCTCTCCTCCATAAATTCTTTATTTCACACCTTTTCTCTCTCTTTTACCTTTAATTTCCCTCTCCAACGGTCTCTCTTTGCATCTCTATTTTTAACCAGTCCTTTAACGACTCTCAATCTCCCTCTCTTTCTTCCCATTCTTCTTCACCCAACTTGACCTACTAGCACACTTAACCTCTTGACATCCCTCCCTCCGCCCCTTCCCCCACTCTAACCGCAACCGTCGCTCGCGACCGCAGCGATCTCTCGCGGCCGCCGCCCACAAGCGCGATGCGCTGACAATCAAAACAAAGGGCAGTTGCGGCAAATGCGCGGTAATATATTCCCTTATGGACAGCCCTCTGCATCACGCGGGCGCGCGGCCCCACGACACTAACTCGCTCCGACCCCGCCCCCGCCCCCGCCCCCACCCCCGCTTCTCTACGCACCCGCCCCCCACCCGCCCAGCACCGCACAGTGGGCCTAAGCGGTATAGGAAATGCGAAAAGCGCAGAGCGCACTTCAATCAATCCATAGAACGCACATTCCAGAGATCAATGAAGGACCTTAGATGGCAAGTGAGTTAAGACGCCAGAATGTTAAACTGTTATTGTAATGGTAATAAATGACTTCCCTTTAATATTCTACATAAACTTTTATATCATCAGGAACTCACAGGAAAATTAGCTACAAATATGACATAAAACAGAATGTTTCAACAGTACAAAACAAATTGAGTACCAGTTAAAATATTGTACTTGAATGCTTCAAATGTCTATTCCGGAAAATTCATTTTTTTAAATGGCAAAGTCTAATGTATCATTATTGTAAAATTTTGAAATTTTAAGAATATGTTTCAAACTTATTATTATATATTTACAAAAGTCTTTTGTAAATAATAATGTTGTTTAATAATGTGAAAAACTCTAGCCCCGACTTACTTTTCTTTCACTCAAATAATTTGTCATTTTAAGGCAAAACATTGTGTTCAACGTAAATAATAAGTCCTTTTGATTTTCATGAACTCCTTTACTTGTGCATTTCATTTAAACATAGGTGTTTTTGATTACTCCAACTTTTTTTCATGTAAAATGAAATTCAACAAGTAATAGATATGAGTAATTCAATATTTTTATTTCCATCAACTGAAATAGCTCCTAGTTCAAATCCAAACATCAACACATATACTTCAAGCACGTAGGGTAATGAAAGTGCAATGATATTGAATGCATGTTCGTTTGAAACGGAATCCAGCCCCTTAGCGTTCTGGTCACTTTTAAGATATTAAATTCTATTTTTACCATCTTTGCTCAAAACATCTACACCCAATCGTGGGATTGAAAACCACTCTTTCGGAACCCACGACCCTCAGAAACCACGACCATTGAAGATACGACTCTCGGAAGACACGACCCTTGGAAGACGCGACACTTGGAAGAACGGACCCTTGGAAGACGCGACACTTGGAAGAACGGACACTTGGAAGACACGACTCTTGGAAGACACGACCCTCGAAGACAGGACTCTTGGAAGACAGAAGACTTGGAATACACTATCCTTCAAAGACAGGACCCTTGGAAAACGCGACCCTTGAAAGACGCGACCTTTGGAAGACGCGACCCTTGGAAGACGCGACCCTTGGAAGACGCGACCCTTGGAAGACGCGACCCTTGGAAGACGCGACCCTTGGAAGACGCGACCCTTGGAAGACGCGACCCTTAGAAGACGCGACACTCGGAAGACGCGACCCTTGGAAGACGCGACCCTTGGAAGACGCGACCCTTGGAAGACGCGACCCTTGCAAGACGCGACCCTTGGAAGACGCGACCCTTGGAAGACGCGACCCTTGGAAGACGCGACCCTTGGAAGACGCGACCCTTGGAAGACGCGACCCTTGCAAGACGCGACCCTTGGAAGACGTGACCCTTGGAAGACGCGACCCTTGGAAGACGCGACCCTTGGAAGACGCGACCCTTGGAAGACGCGACCCTTGCAAGACGCGACCCTTGCAAGACGCGACCCTTGCAAGACGCGACCCTTGCAAGACGCGACCCTTGGAAGACGCGACTCTTGGAAGACGCGACCCTTGGAAGGCACGACTCTTGGAAGTCACGACCTTCCGATGACAGGACCCTTGGAAGTCAGGACCATTGGGAAACGAAACCCTTGGAAGACACGACTCTTAAACACACTGCCCTTGTAAGGCACGACCACTGGAAGCCTGTCAATCTTATGTTTTAGTGTTGGCATCCTCCTTTCCTTCCCTTCATTGCCTTGCTTCTTCGCTGGGCGCCTTTTGGCCCGCGCCGGTCCAGTGTGCGCCGGAGCCGCGCCCCGCCACACGCGCCCCGCCACACGCGCCCCGCCCCGCCACGCCGCGCCGGCCCGTGCGGGTCGGCCGCGCCATTTTTCGCGCGTGTAACGCCCCTTAATCGGGGCGCCAGAGTGTCGGCGGAGTTTTAATGCCTTGAAATATGGAGATCGTTAGTCGCCCCGTGACTCTCGAGCGCGCGTGCCCCTCTGCCCGTCCTCCCCCTCCCCCGCGCCAGCGCCCGCGGTCGGTCGCACGTAGCGCTCGCACCGCCGGCGCACGTGCCAAGCGGCTCCCGTTCGGGTACTTGCGGGTAGGCTTTCCTTGACCCCGACGCCTCGTCGCTCCTTGAGATTCAAGGTGCACCGCTACGACGCCAAAAGCGACGAAAAAGTCACTGGGATATTCTTCAGCCCAACCTTAATATCGGCGCTTTGCACTGAAAGCAGATTATTCAGCGTTTCTTTACATCCTCCAACCTGTGCAGAAACTGAGTCTTCCTTTGGAATATTCAAAGTATATGCATTCGTGTGTTTTAAGAAGTAAACTGTATACCAGATTGATCTAATAATGACATTAACATTAAACTACATCGTGTTGCTGAGAAAATGTCTTTGAACTCAGCAAATGGCCGACGATTATAATTGTTCCAAAACGTCAAACATTTCTCTTTAGACTGAGAGGAATCATTCGTCTTAGTTACGAGCTTTACTCTAGAAAAACTATGCTATCTTTGCATGTAAAAGTAGCAACAGAGGGCACTAGTGTCGGAAATTCCGTAATCAACCCGAACACCCGGCGGATATCTGTCTCTTAAAGATCAAACCGTTCATGTAAAGAAGGAACAAGAAATTTGAGAGAAGAATGATCAGTTGTGTGAAGAACGAATACTTTTTTCCCGCTTTACATGAAAACAAAATATCACACTAAAGCAATATAATGTATCATACAGCAAACATATCTTCAATACATTGATTAAAGAAGTATTATAATTTCTTATATTATATTAATAAATATGCAGTGAGTTACGTAACTATAGCACCTCCTGCATTTTTTGAAGGATTAAAGTTATTGCTTTGCAGTTTTCATTGAAGTACACGAGGAAATGAGGCTAATTAATACATGTATTCATTTCTATTTTCTCACTTATATTTTACGAGATATTGAGGTAACTTTCTTTCTTTCAAATGGATTTTGAAATGAATATATCTATGAACATACATATTTTTTAGAATATCATGACGTGCATAAAAAGATGAATCCAATGATATACATACTTTGATATGTTAGATCAGGTTTTTTTAGTAATTATGATTTTTTATGTTCAACTTTCCTTGGCCAAGCGCGCGTTTCCAGAGGGATCGCTGCGTGACCTTCTGCGGCGGAATATTACATTCAAAATATCCGTTAAACACGAGTCACAAAAAAACAAAATTACTCAAAAAACGCTTATCAAACGTATTACATTATGTGTATCATTGGAATCGTTTTTTTACGCTCGTCATGACAGACGAAAACAATATGTATAGTTTAATTTGAAATAATAAAGTTACCTCATTATCTCGTATAATACAAATGATAAAATATAAATTAATATCTGTACCAATTAGCCCTATTTCCTCATGCATTACTCTGAAAATTGAATTGCAATAACTTCAACCGTTCAAAAATTGCAGGAGATGCTCAAGTAATGTCACTCATCCTGATATCAAGAAAATGTCGATGCTATGTAACTTGGAAAGGTTCTAAAAAGAAAAGCGCATTTAAAGACAGTAGTTTCGTGGAAATTTCTTGTAGTTTTCATGCTTTGACAGGTTTTATTTCATTCACACATTCACGAACACATATTCTAAATAGATAGATGTGTATATGTACATCTTCATTCTTTAAATTAATTTTATTTCTTAGGGCAACTACATATTTAATCAACATGTGTAATATTTAATGCTTATTAGCTTATTCTAATTAGAGGGAGGATCCCATAATGATCTTTTAGTCTGATTCAGTATTTGAGAATTTGATTTGAAATGTGTAGAATCGGCATTTGTTGTGGGATGCTGATTCTGTGAATAGGATTTTTTGAGAGACTAAATTTGGGTAGTGTTGGAATTCTATGAATGTTAATACAAACGTTTTTGGAATGGCATAGATTTGGTAATCAAATGATTCTACGTTGAATTTCTTTTGAAGTAGAGTATTCGTTATGACCCTTGGGGAGTTAGTTATTGATCTAGGGAATTGGATTTATATTGGTCTTTTAGTGGATTTGTATATTGCAATGGCACAATTGTATTGTAGTGAGTGTGAACAATGTGCTAAATGAAAATTTAAACATGTGGAAGTTTGAATTATTTTGGTTTGTTTGGAGAGTGCATGATACCAATGAGATTTGATAATCAGCTGACAAGGGAGTGGAAACGAGTATTCTCTTCTTAAATAAACAAAATATTAGATAATTTTGTAATATGAAGCTCGAATATATCTACTGATGAAAAGGAAATGTTTCAATATTTTTTCAGTAAACATATTTTATACATCGTGGATTTTATTTATGAATGCCGGAAAGTAATTTCTTCTGAAGGAACATTTTTCTTTTATAGAATTTGTTGTTTTTTTCGATCATTCAGATAACTGACAACTTTTCAGATGAAAGTACGTAAATAATAACATAGTGCTTGAACTGGAAATTATATATCGGATATTAGAGAGTACGTGTAATACATAGAACTGTCATGGAAATTTAGTATGTTCAATATTCAACTGAGAGACACGATTCACTATTAGTATAACGTATATCTAACACTAATCTTCATAGAGTGTACATTAGTAAAATTGAATGCAAATTTGGTTTCTAGAATATTCAATAATTGCTCTGCGGGATGGCTCGAGGTATATTGTAAAAAGCTCTCTCGGTCTTTGTTGACATAATGGATGAATGGAACTGTTATCATGCAGGATTGCATTATGGTTTTGTCCGAACGGAAATGAAAAGGCTATTTTCGGGGCATATGAGACCATTATAAATATTAAGAGTTAAATTTTACACACCTTTTTATTCCATTCTAACACATAAATGAAATGAGCGCACCGTTTTTTAACCTCTAAAATTCTCAACTTTCTTTTTTATTATACATATATGATTAATGAATAAAGGTACATACTAACGATGATTGATAAAATTTTTAAAATTAGGCATTTTTACATCAATATTACTGAAAAAGTATTTGCACAGGCAAACGAACTATAGATTTGCTTCTTTGGTATTGTTGACAGCATAAATTCCTTCAATGCAATATTTTTCTTTCTTTATCTTATTTTCCCTAAACAAGGTATTATTTCTTGACAAAGGACATGATGAGAGATAAGAGTCCAAATTTATTGCTGATTTACCGTTGAAAATAGATTTTATTACATCGGAGTTCGCTCCGATGTACTTTTGTTAACAATCCCTGCAAAAAGCGCTCGTTTTTTTTCCTCAAAATTCAATTAGTATGTGACGTAGGAATGGGCTCATAGAAATTTGAAAACGTGCACAGAATTCACTTCCCCGTAGCACGTCACACACAGTTTTTAACTGTTTTTGACGTAAAATAAATAAATAAATAAAATTAATTCATTATTAAATAAATTAATTAAATAAATAGGTAGGCGCGCGCATTTGAAGCGCTTCTAGATCACATTGTAGGGAAAAATGAATCATAAATGAATTGTGTGTGATGAAATATTAATATATAGTGCTGGTCCAAAAGATTTCCGAAGGAGCAGTATGGGAAAGGATAATTAATGTGACCGGATATGCTGAAAGTAATGCTCTGATAAATGCCCAGAGATGGAATTCAGCCCCAAACTGAAGGAAACTAGGAGGAGCCACTCTGATGGGAAGTTTTCCCTGGTTTCTCCGATCAACACGGTAGGATTTTTGACACTAGATTTTCAGCTAGGTCGAATTCAGTCGCTGCCTGGAGAATAATTCTAGCGACCGGCTGCTATGATTGGTAGTTTTCCGTGGTTTGTCCGATCAACACCAGGCGAATGCAGGAGCAGTACCATAACAAACTGGCTACGGACCACGCGCGATCTTTCTTTCCTCTTCCTTATCATATCCTCATTACAAACACACTAACATGCACTACACTATCACGCATGCCGAGAGCTGTCGGGAGCTTAGAGCTTGTCTCGGGTAAGCCGATACCCTCCTGATGGGAGATACCTGCTTGTGGGAAACCCCACTAGCCAATGGCAAGTTGGCGCCGTATCTCGCCATCCAGTGGGGAAAGATCACCGTCACCACCCGATGAAAAAAATATACGCTTTTATCTTTTACCGCAACCCCTGCAATCTTTTATCTGCACTGTTTAGTTTTCATCCATGCCATTCAATTCAATATATTATAAGTTTTTCAAAATGGACTTACAGTTCTCATTGTTAATTCAGTACGCCCTTCACTATTCAATTATTAACAATTCCATAAGGTGTCAGGGTGGGAGATATTAAATAAAAAAGCATACATCACTTTGGTTATGCTATTAATAATGTATTATGCAATTTTCAAACATGAATCTGTATTGTAACGGTACGCAATCTCCTATAATATTTAATCTGTTGGATGTGCGTCACACAGAATGTCAACATAGGCGACCTCTTGCGGGGCTCCGCACGCGCAGACGGGCACGTGCGCACGGGCAGCCTGCGGCAGGCGGGCCGCTGCGTCGCCTCGGTGACAAAGAAAACTCTGGTGGCTGACAAAGAAAACTTAAATGCCCAGATGAAGCATTTATGAGGGGCGCGCGCCCACCTATTTATGAGGAGGCGCGCGCCCACCAGTTCCTTCTGGGGGACCGTGTGTCGCTTCGGTGTTGACTGACAACACTCGGAAGACCAAATCGATTGATTGATTGATTTTTTCGTGTATCCGGGCGTGTCAACTGCTTTGGTCATTAAATGATCTTGGCTGTCCAGGTGACGCCGCGTCGAAGGCTGTATTGCCAACACAGCCTTCGACACGGCGTCACCTGGACAGCCAAGATCATTTATATGACTCTGGCCGCGGAAGCCTACGACTTTGCTTTGGTCATTAGTCCCGTTAGTGTAGTGCATGTTTTTCCCGGGAGATGGCGAGATCCGGCACCGACCTACCTTCGGCTAGAGGGGTTTCCCCCTAACCAGGACTCTCCCACCAGCGGGGCACCGCCCCAGCCGGGACAAGCTCTAAGCTCCCAACCGGTCTCCCGGGATACGTCGTAGTGTAGTGCATGTTAGTGTAAGTGTGTGTGTGTGTAAGGGGGGAGGATAGGACCAGGAGGAGGAAGGACAGATCGCGCGCGGTCCGTGGCCCGTGTGTTAGGGTACTGCTCCGGCATTCGGCTGGTGTTGATCGTAGAAACCACGGAAAACTACGGATCAGAGTAGCCAGCCGCAGGAATTCTCCTCCAGGCAGCGACTGAATTCGACCTAGCTGATAAGCTAGTGTCGAAAATCCTGCCGCCGTCAGGACTCGAATCTAGGACCTCCCGGTGCAGTGACATCAGTTGATGCACTAAGCTCCCGGTACCAAATCGATGGTCAGTGCACCACCACCAAGAGATGTAGTCAACGGACGATCGCTTCATTTATTGACAGTCGACCCACCCCGTCAATTGCATCCAGTGGAAAGCACTTGACGCCGGTCCAAGCTGTTGTTTTGCCTAAGATTTTTTTTTCAAAAGCCGCCGCATCGCAGGCGTCGCCTTTTGAAGGAGAGAGACGCTCGCCACGAATATATGCTGCTGAAAACGGTTCTCTAAACTTTCTCGCCCATACGAAGGTACTTCGTAAGAAGAGAAAGTTGTGTAATCGTGCGCTGCAAAACGGCGAATTTTCGCCAGAAGATCTCGGGAGACCGAAAGACAGAGACCCAAAAGAGAGTGACCGAGTAAGAGAGAGACCGAGAAAGGGACTGTAAAAGAGAGAGACCTAGATAAAGACCGCGATAGAGAGAGACGGATACACGGACGTTTTGCCGTCAATAGTTTTTCGATGTCAAGGATCCTCAAAATATGGATTCTGGCTACACAACGTATTAGAAGAAGTAATTTATTATGTATAGGAAGAAAATTTATCAACGTTTTCGTTCAACCCCAAAACATGTATTTCCGTTGAAATCTCGGAATCGATTTTCCGCAGAATTACATAACGTTTTCAATACTATGTATATTACTCCGTATATACGTACGTATACAAAAAAGAATAAAAGGTTTCTTTTAAGAAAAGAAAAAATAAAATATTTGTCTTTTAGAGTGTTATTCAATTACTATTAATAATGCCTTTTAATTCGGATATTAATGATATTTATTTGTTACTATCAACAATAATAATCTGTAATTATTTGTGTAATAGCATGTGCCATTGACGTGTTTCTAATCCTGTTCCATCATTACTACCAAGTCTCAATTCACAGCAAATAAGAACATTTGTCAAGCTAAACGATTTTTACGACAAACGTATGCCTTCATAGCACGTCTAATTGCAGTCGCGGACGTGTCGAGTGTGGAGCGCCGAGGTCAACTATCTCCATTTTCCTCGCTATGCAGGCAAAATAACCCTCCCTGCAGCGAGTTTCGCGAAGTATATAATTGAAATGCTTCCGTTGGCGAGACAAGGGACAGGAAAATACCAACGTGTTCGTATAGTAATTCGCATAAAAACAAAAGAGATCGTTCGAACAAAATAAACAGCTGGGAAAGCTTTTCGCTCTCACAGGTGGGACTGCCTCTCTAAAAATGTGTCCTTGTTTTCTGGCCGCATTGTATTCTTTTGTTTTTTTATCGCAGTTAAAAATAACGGGAGAACCTTGCAAATAATTGTTCTTTCAACGTTTGTAAGCAATGAATAGAATGCATGTAACATGAATATCTATCCTTAAAAAACATTGAAAATATGTCTCCTTGAAATGCTCGATAGCTTTTAAAGAGGGTATATTTTGCTATATTCGGAGAACGCAGCGCCTAATAATATTAGACGAACAGATATATTACTGTTGCACCTTAGGTATCATTTGAAAGGAAAATTTTTAATTGAAGGTATCGCAAGCGCAAGTGATGCACTCTTGACGTTTGGAAGATTTATGGCATTTATATTGCCAGGACAAAAAATTTGTCAGACTTTATTATGATGTCTGACGAGGCAAAAGGAAACAATGTGAGAGAATTGATTAGAAAGCATGTGGCGTTTTCCACAGGGATAGTACAAAATCGTACATCAAGGATTATTCTCATTGGCACTTTTATTTTACTACTGAGGAAATTCTCAGGTGCATGAACCAAAAACAGTAATTCAGGATCTGGGAAGATGTAAC
>BLKR01014971.1:102500-138617 GCA_011170035.1 Teleogryllus occipitalis | reverse complement strand
TCGTGCCATGGTCTCCGAGCTGTGAGGACGTATTTCTTTAGCGCTCCGAGGATCACCGCAGGTAGTTTGAGTGAGCGGCGCAGCAGGTAGTTTTCTTCAGCCGTAGGACCGTTTGGGAATAGCGCCGCACACAACGCCAGTGTCTGCCTGATATAAGTTAAGTATAACCTATACTTTTTAATATAGTGCTAATATTCCTTGTTTTTTTCTAAAAGTTATTTCTTGTGTTAAACTAGTTTTTTCTATTATTGTACATCATGGCCACACGTAACGCCAAAGTTAACGACGCTGTCTCTGCTTCGCTGATTGAAAGCATCCTGACTTCGGATGCGTTCATGAGCAAAATTTTACAGGTTGTTTCCGAAGCAATGGATAGGAAATTGGAGGAGTTAGTTTCTCGATATGAAGAGAAACTACTACAAAAGACCAAGGAGATCGATGATCTCAAACTCCAACTGGCAGAGCGTACTGACGAGCTCGAGCAGTACCAGCGTAGGAACTGCTTAAGGATCTTTGGAGAACCGGAGCGTGATGGCGAGGACACCGACTGCATTGCAATCAATGTTGCCAAAAAGATAGGTGTCCAATTAGATATCAGTGATATTGATCGCAGCCATCGTGTTGGCCGAAAAACGAATGGTGGTACTCGTCCTATAATTGTCAAATTTACTAGTTATAGGAAGCGCCGGGAAATATTTCAATTTAAAAAAAATCTGAAGAGAACTGGTGTCACCATTCGTGAGGACCTGACGAGGATGCGGCTGGAAGTCCTAAAAAAGGCTGTGGAACGTTTCGGCCAACAGAACGTTTGGACAACAGATGGTGTCATCATCGTGAAGGTGAGAAATTCCAAAGTCCGTGTCAGAACTGCAGCAGAACTGGATAGCATAGAATATTAGGAGCAAAAGTCTATGTACCAGCTTTCTTTTTAAAACAAAAATATTTTTATTTTTTCTTTATTTGTTTTAGAGATATTAAATTATTATTACTACTATTATTACTATTAATATTATTATTACTATTATTATTACTATTGCTATTATTATTACTATTATTATTACTATTAATATTATTATTACTATTAATATTATTATTACTATTATTATTACTATTGCTATTATTATTACTATTACTATTATTACTATTTTATTACTATTAATATTATTATAATTATTACTATTAACGCTTCCTCCTCTAATTTATTATTACTAACATTAGAATTATTTTCATATTGCTACATTTTAATTCCATTATTTTGTATTAATACTGTCCCTATTTGTTTAATTATAGTTAATTATTAACCCGCTAGAATATAAATTAGTTGTAAGAAACTTAGATCAATTAGACTATTTCAAAGTAGTTAGTGTTCCAAGTGTGATCATAAGCTAATTTATTTACTTCCGATTCCTTTCTGCACAATTCCATTTGAAATTTTCCACTGCGGATATCTAAATGTGGCAACAAAGTACGACACAGACTTTCTCTCAGTACACGGGTCTCAGGAATTCTATACCTGTGCTTAGTGCTCCCCCCGACCCCTTGGAAAGCCCCAGACCCGCTCGAAGTAGCCCTGCAACCCTTCAAGATTTACAAAGCTCTTTATCTCGGTTTCCTCGTGGTTTGTCTGTTTTCCACGTAAATGCACAATCACTTAAGCAGCATTACTCTGAAATTTCAAATATTATAACGGAAACGAAACCAGACCTGTTATTAATTAGCGAAACATGGCTAAAATCTACAATAAAATCAGGACTCGTATCGGTATATAATTATAAACTCTTTAGGAATGATAGGTCGGTGATTAAAAACAACTTAAAAGAAAAGATGGGTGGAGGGGTTGCATTGTTTGTTCGTGATGACATTAAGGTTAAAGTAGTCGCTCACTCCCCATCCACTTTGCCTGGCATGGAATATATGTTTGCGGAAATTCAAATTGAAATGAAACGTATACTTATAGCCGTCGTTTACTGGCCCCCAAAAACGGGCGTTTTATCTGAATTAGAGGTTCCCCTTTCTCAGTTTGTAAATAAATATCAGGATATCATAATCATGGGTGATTTCAATTGCGATCTGAAGGTACCGCTCACAAACTCGGCCGAAAAGTTTATTGATACTATCAACTCATACAATTTACAGATATTAGAGTTTGGCCCTACTCACCTATCATTAGGAACTGAAACATGGATAGATCACGCGATCGTGTCAGATAATTCGAAAGTATTAATGTACGGTCAGATATCTGTTCCGGGAGTATCAAAGCATGATTTGCTATTTATGGTGTACTCTATAAAATGTCCTAAATATAAACATAAAATTATCCGCTACCGTGACTACAAAAATATCAATTCTGAGGCTATGTGCGACGACAGCACCAAAGCTCCCTGGCATGAGGTTTATAATCAAACATCCCTTAATAGTAAAGTAGAAGCCTTCAACGAAATTATATCAGACCTTTTCGATAAACATGCACCATGGAAAACGCGACGAGTGACACGTCCCGCGGCCCCATGGCTTACAAGTGAATTAAAGCAGTTCATGCAGGAACGCGACTCAGCTTACCGTCGCTTCAAGGCTAATAAAACCATTGATAATGAAATAGCGTACAAGAAGTTACGAAATTCCGTAAAACAGAAAATTAGAAACGCGAAAATTCGATATTATTATGACATCTTTAAATTGAAAACGAACACTAAAGATGTTTGGAACTCTCTGAGAGACCTCGGGATTACGAAAGCAAATTCTTCTGAAATTCCTGTCGACATGTCCTTGAATGACATTAATGACTACTTTGTAAATGTTTCAAAACCAATACCACCCTGTGTCAAACGTAACACATTACAGACTCTTGCAGCCAATTCACCTGCGGTCAGGGATAAATTTTATTTCCATAACGTAGATTATCACGAAGTTAATATGATTGTGCGCTCACTAAAATCAAATGCTAATGGCTCCGATCGAATTACAGCGAAACAATTGAAACTTGTCTTACCATTTGCCCTTCCGGCACTGACGCATTTAATTAATTTCTCACTTACAACGGGAACCTTTCCTCAAGCGTGGAAGCTTGCACATGTTCGACCCTTGCCAAAATCTGAACTGACTTCGGTGTCTTTCAGTTATCGTCCAATTAGTATATTACCGACAGTGTCAAAAGTTCTTGAAAAAATTGTTCGAAAACAGATTGTAAAACACTTAACTGATTCAGATCTTCTCAATAACTTTCAATCCGGCTTTAGAGAAGGCAGAAGCACCCAAACAGCTTTACTAAAAGTAACTGAAGATATAAGGAAAGCGCTAGATGATGGCCTCGTAACTGTATTAACACTTTTAGATTTTAGTAAAGCTTTCGACTCTGTAGATTACGATATACTAATTGCTAAATGCAAAAATCTAAATTTCTCTGATTCCACTATCTCTTGGATTGCAAACTATCTCCACAATAGGCAACAAATTGTAGTAGTTGACGATCTCCATTCCGATCCAAAACTTCTCCACCGTGGAGTACCTCAGGGATCCGTGTTAGGGCCGCTGTTCTTCTTAATTTATGTGAATGACTTATCACGCGAACTTAGAGAATGTAGTCATCATATGTATGCGGATGATCTGCAAATTTACATCTCCGGGAAACCGTCACAGGTAGCAATGCTAATAAATAAATTAAATAATGAGCTCTCATCTGTAGTAAAATGGTCAATGAAAAACGGATTCAATTTAAATCCTACGAAATCACAAACCATCATAATTGGCTCTTCCCAAATGCACAAGAAACTTGAATGTTTATCTATTCCTGATGTGCTTATAGGCAATGTTGTAGTTCCTCGTTATTCACAAGTGAAAAACTTGGGCTTAATTTTTGATGATCATCTAAGCTGGGAATACCAGATCCGAAATGTCTGTCGCAAGGTTTATGCATCTTTGCAATCCCTTAGATGTATCGACAAATGTCTCCCTACAAATACGAAGGAAATGTTAGTAAAAACTCTGTTGTGTCCTCATTTCGACTACGGTGATATTGTGTACAACAATTTAAAAGATTCACTCGCTCAAACTCTGCAAAGAGCTCAAAATGCCTGTATTCGTTTCATTTATAATATAAAAAAATACGATCATATCTCCAGAGTTTATAAAGTGAACAAAATACTAACACTAAAGGATAGGCGTTTGTATCACAGCCTTTGTCTTTTATTTAAGATGCTAAAAGTGGATTCCCCGTCATATTTAACAAATTATTTCGTATATCTTAAATCCTCTAGATTTCAGAAATCTCAGTTACTCTGTATTCCAAAAAGTAAAACAAACTACTACAATAAATCATACGCAATTACGGTAGCCCGAGAGTGGAATAAATTGCCTTTCAACATTAAAAACTGCTCCTCATTAACATCTTTTAAGAAACACCTGAATGACTTTCTTACAAAATAGAATATATCATTATACAACTTACATCACTGTAGATATTCGGGTGTCAAATCCAATGTCAGTTTTACCACCTTTTAGGAATGTTAAAAAGTGACTAATATGTTTAGAAATAACCGTAATGTACTTGTTGAAAATTTATTCTTTTGTGATTTGTTTGATACTGCCGGAAATGTGTTTTCATCCATAGGAGCAGAGGAGGATTAGAGCAAGAAGACGATTCCCTTGCAGCAAGGCCAGCAGCTGAGGAAAACACCCCAAAATCCTGTCACTTCATTTTAGCTTAGTTACTATTGTATTAGGACGCAGCCTGCCTGGTGGGTTTTCCCCGACTAGCGGGTTTTCCTCCAGGGTCGAGCGGCGAGTGAGGTGGTGTGTTTCTGTATTTAAAAGATTACAGTCGCTCGGGGTGAATACCAGGCTGCCGCGTAGCGCGAAAACGTTTGGAGCAATGCTATTCAACTCAACTTGTTTAACTTCCGTCTATGAATTTATAATTTGTCAAACAAAATTTGCCACATTTCTGTCTATTTTAATATTTCATTTATCTTTTTAAAAGCTACATTTAAATTATACTTGTTTTCTACTAACTACTTGCAACATAAATATATTGTTTATATTTGTATATAATATATGTTTGATCTTTGTATACATCTGACATGTGGTTAGGCGGAAGAGCGGGCCTAATGGCCCGAGCCTCGCCATATCAATAAAGGCATTATTATTACGTTGGTTATTATTAATTTATTGAATTGTTTTTGGATATGCGGTGACCTCAATGTATTGATTTTTTTTTTGCGAGAGAAGTTCAAATCTTTATTATAGCTAGACGTGGGTTTCTTTTCCAAATCAGTTTGATTTGATTATATCTTTAATTTGCTTGGTTGATATGTGCATGAGACGTAACCGATTCAAGTATTTCTCATGTTTCATCCTACTCTCATTATTTTGAAACAATTCATTTCATTCAAGAGATTGATTTGTTACGTTTAAACACGTACTAATTGTTTATGCGAATGAGCCTGTCAAGTTTATTATCTTTTTGTTCGCCATTTAAGTACTTCGAAAATTATCGTTTACTTATGTTTCTCAGGAGATTGGGCAAACAGCACAGTTAACTGAAAATTATTATGCTTGCATATTTGTATTTTGAGTGTGGTATGGCTAAAATTATTACTTACAATGGTAACGGGGATTTCAAATGTTTGTTAAGAGACTTCTGTGTAATTTATACTGCATTGCAATGCACCAAATATATTTTATGCATTTGGCACGGTTAATAAGGTTCATCTTTATTTTTAATGCATTTGGTACTGTTAATTTGAGGAAAAATGGTTGTTTTGTTGGAATGCAGAAACTTGCACTCCTACAAGAGCTCAAACGTTGCACTCCAAATTCTTCATGAAATATTTGTAACTTTGATCTGTTGGCGAATGCAAAATGTATTATCATAATTCAATAATGCCACAATGTTTTTGATTCATTATGCGAAAACCCAAATTTACCAGTGATAAAATTTGTGGTTGCATTCTAAATGTTCACAATTCCTATAAAACTAGTTAATTTCAATGAAACAAGAAAAAATCTAGAAGTAGATAGAAAGAGGAGTAGAGAGAAAGTTGTGAAATGTTACCCGAAAAAACTGCAAATTTTCGGCAAAAAAACTCTTATTACAGGGCCCAGGAAACGAAAAAGTAGTTAAATCCAGTTGTAAGAAAAAAATCTCTATTGCGTAGTGTAGCCAGAACCCATGTTTTGTGGGTCCTTGGTACCGAAAAATCGAATGACGGTAAAATGTCCGTCCGTCGTCTGTCCGTCCATCGTCTGTCCGTCCATCGTCTGTGAGTCGTCTATTTGTCTGTCTGTCCGTCCTTCCGTCTGTCCACTCGTCCGTCATCTGTCCGTCCGTCGTCTGTCTGTCCATCTGTCAATTGTCTGTCCGTTCGTCTGTCCGTCCGTCTGTCCGTCCGTCTGTCTGTCCATCCGTCTAATCGTCCGGCTGCTTGTCCGTCTGTCCGCCGTCTGTCAGTCCGTCTGTGTGTCCTTCTGAACAACGCTAGTGGCTAAACCGTTCAGCCGATTTTCTCCAAAATTTATTCTCCAATCGATCTGGCTGATGCCGCGGCCCTTTGAATTTGAAACTAGTATTTTAATTTTGGAGCTACTTTACAGGAAGCCCCTGGGACACTTTCCAACTTTTCAAAAGAATGGCTCCATCATTTTTAATTAATTTTTTTCTGGATAGTGTGAAAGACGTTTGGGAGAACGGCACAGGTGTGAAGTTCTTGAAAACCCCGGTTTTTCGAAAATTGGAAAAGTTCAAACTTTTTAGAGGCCTTCCTACAACTACAATTATGAAGATTTAGATTTTTCTCTTAATGAAATCTCATTCTTAAAAATATATTTTAAAATAAAATTATGTACAGATTTTCGAAAATTTGATTACTTTTTGAATACTTTTGCGTGAAAATATATGCGGGAAAGAACGTGCTGTTTTAGTACCACTAGTTTATATAAGATTAACGAGAGACTTGACTATGAGACTACTCGAATAGAGATTAGACTATGAGACCACCAATAACAGATTTTTCCGCAAGGATAGGTGAAAATAAACATGAAGTATTATCGAATTTACAATGTTTATTGGAGATCTATTGTAATGTGTTACTATCAGGCTGAAGAGTCTCACATTTCTATGTCTTTTCGTGTACTGCAAAGCAGTTTTTATTGTAAAAAAGCACATTTTGGGGTAATATTTTGTTGTTGTTTTTTTAATTTCTTCTTGTTCGACAATACAGTCGGTACTTGGCGCGTCAGCCCGCGTACGGGTCAAGGCCTACCAGCACTGTCCCGGCCTCGCGGCCATGGGTTAAGGTGGTACGATACTTGGCGCGACAGTCCGCGTACGCGCCATGGCCTACCAGCAGCGTCCCGGCCTCGTGGCCATGGGTTAAGGTGGTACGATACTTGGCGCGACAGTCCGCGTACGCGCCATGGCCTACCAGCAGCGTCCCGGCCTCGTGGCCATGGGTTAAGGGGGTACGATTCTTGGCGCGACAGTCCGCGTACGCGCCATGGCCTACCAGCAGCGTCCCGGCCTCGTGACCA
Source organism: Teleogryllus occipitalis (assembly GCA_011170035.1). Taxonomy (NCBI): domain Eukaryota; kingdom Metazoa; phylum Arthropoda; class Insecta; order Orthoptera; family Gryllidae; genus Teleogryllus; species Teleogryllus occipitalis. The sequence continues at coordinate 131,093 of BLKR01014971.1, read as the reverse complement.
TGGGTTAAGGGGGTACGATACTTGGCGCGACAGTCCGCGTACCCGCCATGGCCTACCAGCAGCGTCCCGGACTCGTGGCCATGGGTTAAGGGGGTACGATACTTGGCGCGACAGCCCGCGTACCCGCCATGGCCTACCAGCAGCGTCCCGGACTCGTGGCCAAGGTGGGGTACGATACTTGTACGCACCATGGCCTACCGTGCGACAGCCCGCGTACGCGCCATGGCCTACCAGCAGCGTCCCGGCCTCGTGGCCATGGGTTAAGGGGGTACGATACTTGGCGCGACAGCCCGCGTACGCGCCATGGCCTACCAGCAGCGTCCCGGCCTCGTGGCCATGGGTTAAGGGGGTACGATACTTGGCGCGACAGTCCGCGTACGCGCCATGGCCTACCAGCAGCGTCCCGGCCTCCTGGCCATGGGTTAAGGTGGTACGATACTTGGCGCGACAGTCCGCGTACGCGCCATGGCCTACCAGCAGCGTCCCGGCCTCGTGGCCATGGGTTAAGGGGGTACGATACTTGGCGCGACAGTCCGCGTACGCGCCATGGCCTACCAGCAGCGTCCCGGCCTCGTGGCCATGGGTTAAGGGGGTACGATACTTGGCGCGACAGTCCGCGTACCCGCCATGGCCTACCAGCAGCGTCCCGGCCTCGTGGCCATGGGTTAAGGGGGTACGATACTTGGCGTGACAGCCCGCGTACCCGCCATGGCCTACCAGCAGCGTCCCGGACTCGTGGCCATGGGTTAAGGGGGTACGATACTTGGCGCGACAGCCCGCGTACGCACCATGGCCTACCAGCAGCGTCCCGGCCTCGTGGCCATGGGTTAAGGGGGTTCGTGTGGTTAGCACGAAGACATCACCACGCCGTTTTCTGGTCTTCTCAACCTGAGATGTGAGTTTTCTCATCATCTCACAGCCACGTATACTGGGACATTGCAAGAAAAACGCACATTATCTTGCCCGACCGGGAATCGAACGCGGGGTCGCGTGATGGAAAGCGAGCACGCTGACCAATGAGTTAAACCGCGGAGGGCCTTGTTCGACAATAGTCAGTTTAATTTCATATAAGAAAATTCATTGTTTTGTGGAGGTCATCCAGAAGATGCAAGTGGTTTGCTACTAATGATTTTTAATTAAATTTGATACATTTTAGATTTCAAACAACGATTTTGTTTCTTACCATTTTTGTAAAATGTATTACATATGTATTACTTTGATATGTCGCTTCCCTTTTTAGTTGTGTTTGCATCCCGTAACTTCAGACCGACCGCAAGAGTTCAGAGACTTCCAGGTTTTCAAATCCTCATGATCCTATGGGGGTCATACATGGACGCCATCCACTGCCTGAGGTGGTTAATTCTTGGTCAGCACACTTTCTCTAGTTCCTTCTGTCGAATCCGTGAGGTCTATTGTTTCCAACAGAAAAATACCAGATTCAAGCTTATGTTTAGCTAGTTCTGTAAAGTAATAATAGTTTAGTTTTTTAAAATAGATCATAAGCATCAAAAACATGTGAAAAAGTTTGTATTGTAAAACTGAACCATGTATACCATTCAAAATAATAAAATGATTGAAAAAAAATGTTTAGCTAGTTAGTATTCATATCGACTTTGGTGTTGCAAAGTAACAGGTTTCCACTTCCATTTCTGAATGGCAGTTTTACGTCTTATTTCCAATAGAGAAATATCAGACAGCATTTCTTCAATAGTCTCAGACATTTCTTTAAAGTAAGTCTCAGACAACCAGTAATAAATATGCCATATTGTGACATACCAAAAATGACGGACATTTTATTTAGGCAAATAAAGGTCAAAATGGTGTAGATATTGCAAAAGACGTGGGTTTCTATGGTGCAGATACGCGGAGGGTACACCATAACAACGCGAAAAAAATGAGAAAAAAAACACACCGAGCTTTGAAGGGTGGATCAGATTGGGAATTAGGGCATTCCGACTTGTGTCGCGGTGGTGAGGGGATCGCTTCTGTGGTTTTTCTTGAGGTTAATTATCAAATCGGGACTTGTGATATTTCATGAGAGTGAACATTGAACTTGAACTTAGAATATTTCCGCATTACGTGTACAACTGGAACTTGTAAAATTTACGTGTTGTACCATTGCAAACTCGGACTTGTAATATTTTCATGAGTTAACTGGAAAGTTCTGAAGTGAACTGAAAATTTGAAATCTTGAGGCCAAAGGCCTCAAATCTAACTTTCCTCATACCGTAATCTACAGGACAAGATATTCTTGGACTATTACATTTTGCTGCTGTGGCGCTCCTCGACACTACCCACCTGTTCAGAGCTTGTAGAATCTGCAACTGTATGTGAAATAAAACTATTTACTTGATATTCTAGGCGATTAAATGGCACGGGTGTACCTCACATCCCGGTAATAACGTTAAATAAAATTAATAACGTTAAATAAAATAATATTTCAAAAAAGTATGATTGTGCTTGCCCGATCCTGTATTTTCGCATGGACAACTTTACGGAGCTTTTTCGATAGTAAAAATCTTTTGTAATTTTTTGTTACTGCCAAGGAAAACGAAAAGCTAACTATCAACGAAGAATGTATAATTACTTTATATGTTTTTAAGAAAGTGTTGTGAATTATAATGTCTGTAATACTGAATGAACCTTTATTCAAGATTTGTTTCAAACACAATTTCATTGTTCTTTATTTTTATTTTAAATTCTAAAAGTACATCGGAATTTAAACAAGTAAACACATTTCGTTAACAACTTCCCCTCTCAATATGGGTCGGTAGTTGTGATTCAATTCCACATACTATTGATTGCTCCGTATAAGTGCGTAACTTACATAGTATGGAGAAAGGTACGTAATGCTGCGAAAATCGATTTCGAGATTGTAGCGGAATTACGCGTTTAGGGACCCTTGATAACGAGAAAGTGTATTTTTTAACTACCATCTGTGAACTAGCGCCTAAACCATTCGTAAGATTTTTTTCCAAAATGAATATCCCCTGATTAATTTGGCCATTTTTAACATAATTCTGAAAAATTTCGGGATATTTCATATGAAACCTTAGAGACTACCTCAACATTTTTTTAAAAAACATACAAATTTCAGTAAGAATAAAATGAAATGCGTTTACGAAGATGACTTGGGCCCGATCTTCACTGTTAACATTTAATGTTCAAAAATTGTAAAATGTACAAGCTCCTTCGTATAACTACACTACTGAAGAAAATACAATAATGATTATAGAGATTTTTTTTCTGAATTAAGTCTATTCTAAACATTTAATCTTTAAATAATGCTATGTACAATTTCTTTTAAAAAAAAGAGTCGTTTTCGTTTAATTTTTACTTACATTCATGTTAAACGGTGCGATGGATTCAGTAAATAAATAATATAATAATATTTATTACTCAAACTTAACACCAATAATTTCTTCTACTTTCTATCATTTATTTTTCGTCGCCCACGCTGGGAACGTTACTGAAACGGGTTCTATAAATTTAGATGAATAAACAAAACTAATATTTATTGATCTTTCTTCTCCTTAGCCCAATCCACTGGGTTCCAAAATTTCTATATGAGATGAGTCCGTGAGGCTGTCCCAAACGGGAATCGGGATGTTTTTATCAATATTTTAGGCATAGAAAAGGTGGATTGTTGTTAGTGGCAAATACCATTTCTTACTTAACAACCGAAATGAAATAAAACTCAAATTTTCATAATACTACCGCAGTGATCGGCGCAATTCGATTTATTTCGTCATAAATAATGGTTACCTTTATAATTTAATCCAAGAACTCCTAAATCGCTACACATTTACTGACAATACACAATAATAATAAACTTACACAAATATTTATACCCTTGGAAAATATAATTTAATACTCATTCAAACTTATTTACACTCAAAGAAAACAAATCATTCACACCATACGCGCGTACTTATAGCCATTGATTTTTCAAACTTAACATATTTTATTTGCTAAACATTTTTTGCGTACTCTATTTCTTCGAGTCAAATTAGTTCGAAAGGTTTCGTATTCTATGCAACGATGCTTCGGTAGCCCTCGCTCCGTTCACCTCCAGAAAATACCATTTCTCCAAATTAAAATTCCATATCTAGATTCACTTTTCAATTATGCACTTATTTATCTCTACATCTTTGTTTGGCTCGATACTGTTTGTTTCCAACACATTGCCGACTACCACTCAAAGAGACATGGCCTCACACGCCCGACTACCCTCCGTCTACATTATTCTGTCCTCCTTTTCCACTCCCCGTGAAGAAAAAACTAAAACAGTTGCCGATGCCCTCATCTGTCAACTACTATAAAATATTTCTCATTTTATCGTTTATTTTAATAGTTAACGTCTTACCTATAAAATTAATTAAAATATTTTGATGTTTTATCTGCATTTATCCGTTTTATTCCCTTGAACTCATTTAAAATTGTTTCAAACATCAAAAGCCTTTCGACTCAGTGCCTTCAATTGTCTTTCCTAATTTATTGTTCTTTTCTATTCTATTCTTTTGCCAAAACTTGAATGTTTACGTCAATGTTTATATACTTTAAATACTTCTCTTTATTTATTTACGTGCGATTTGTTTATTATTCAACTTATTACCTCTTTAATTTACAAAATTTAAAATCATGTTTTTGACAAATTCGTTTGGAACGTCACACTTGAAATTTATTTTTAAAAATTACTCAATATTTTCCAAACATGTTTTTCTCGGATAGAGAAACGGACGCTTAAAACTGGTGCAGCACTTATTTGCGTTGATCTCTCTGAATTTTCAAAAATTGCAAAACTTACAAATAATTTGAGAAAGTATGCGCAGCAGAGTTTCATATGCGTCAAATGTTCACTTATTCTAGAAATTTTACTTTATACACTCATTTCATTTGTTTTAGCTACCTCATTTCATAAGCTTTAAGCACAATACATGACCTTCGAGGTCACGTGAGAACGTGAAATGTTTCTTGCACTATATATCATACTGAGAGGAACGATTGTGAGTCTAAGAGCGAGCGACCACTAAATATGTGCCTTCTCCAGTCGCTGAAATGCCTCTCCAGAAACGGCAAGTCTGGAGCATCCAAGGCGATCGAGTGAGAGCGTGGCTGCTACTTCAAGTAAATATCAGGAAATTAACGAGCTCCCGCGACTGCAAAAGTAGCAAAAAGAGAGTCAAGACTGGTGGAGGTACAACATGCAAACGTGTTCTCTACCGTCCTGGTGACAGTGAGGGCTCGCAACTGCCCGCGAATTTACTAGCAGTGGGTACAGCGAGGTTCAAGAAAAGACGAGTGCGACAAAAATGAGATCCGTGTGACCAGGCATCTAGAGTTTTGGAATTCTAGTTTACTTTCCTAGTTTTCCGGGTTTGAGAATATAAATTTTTCAGGTTCTGTTTTGCACATTAGAACTTTTTTTCTGATCATTACTTGTGCACTTTTCTCCTGCAACCGAGTACTAAGAGTGTAGAAATTATACAGAAACGATATTTAAAAACCTTTTCGGTCTTTATAGAAAACATATGTTACTAGCAAACATTCTGACTCCACTTGAAATATTTAAGAAAGTATTTTTTTCAGAAGGAAAGTCGAATTTGGGACAGACGTCAAGGTACATTATTCCTACATCGGATTTCCAAAAATGTCAGACCCTCTGTGAACTACATTTGTTTTCAACACGATGTAGAAATATTTTCAAAATAAATATTCTGCTATGACAAGAATAAAAATGAGACATACCAAATTTTGAGGATTTATCTACTTTATCTGATGTCAATATTACAGTTTCGAGATTTCTCAAAAAAGCACATTTCTTTTCCTTAATTATTCAGGAATAAACAGTGCGCTAAATAAAATGATTACATTCCAATTTTCAATAATACGATTGAATTTTCGGAATTAATAAATTTTTAGATTTTCTTCAAACATCTCAAGGATATTCATTTTGAAAGTTTTTTTCATAAAGTTGATTTAGCACTTCAACGATTTTAAAAGATGTTGAATAATAGTATTTAGGATTTTAATAGTTTAAATTAACTTACGCGAGTTTCGGAATTTTTTCGGAACAGGGATTTTGTTTTTTATTCTTGCAAGTTCCTAAGAAGAGAGAAAACATTTAAGCATCTGATTCCATCTCCGTTTTTATTAAGTTTGATTTTTTGTTTCTCGCCACTGCTTACGCAGAATAGAGAAAGTAATGTAATGCTGCGGAAAAAACAGGGAATTTTCAGCAGAAAAATTCTCACTGACAGGCGTAAATTAGTAACGAAAAACTGCAAAGATCTAGTTGCTTTTCGAAAATCTCCAAAGTTGAATTTTAATGACTTAAGAGACAAGTAAAAAAATACAATTTTGTAAATTTCGCTTGAAGTTTTGAAAATAGCAAAAGTTCAAGTCTTATAGATACAATAATGTGGATCGAATTTTTCCTTAATGAAATCTGTTAATTAATGTAGATCTGCAAATAAGGTCATGTTTAATTTTTCTAAAAGATGAATACTTTTTGCGTAATTTTTGGTAAAATTGCATTTTTTCCCAGGTGGAAGATACTGGCGCCAGGGCATGACGGAAGAAGATCTGTATCCTGCTTTGATAAAGGATTTGATCGATGGTTATTCATCGTGACCGAGAAGGTTTTATCTGTAAGGTAGTTGGTAAGAATGTGGATCAGATAAAAAGGTCTGCGTATTTCTATGAGTTTGTGGGTTAATGCCATGAGCCAGATCCGGTAGAATGCTTGGACAACATCTAGAAAGATGGTTTTAGTATGATGTTTTCTCTGTAAGGCGGTATAAATGTGTTTTCATATGCGATGTAATTCCTGGTGTGGCAATGTGTTCTATCAATTCGAATTCTTCAATGAGAATTGCATTGGTGGCGTAAATATACGTCTAGAATTTTAGAAAGGGGAGTAAATTGATTGGTCTATAATTTACTACTCGGCTTGCTTTTTTATTTGACTTGAGAACTGGAAAAGTAATTGCATGCTTCCAAGTTTGTGGAAAATATCCTATTCGTAAATATGAATTTTAAATATTTGTAATATATGCTGACTCGATCAAGGATATTTTTAAAGATATTGTAATTAATATTACAGTGGCCGGAGACTTTTTATAGGTAATGTTTTTATAATGGCTTTGAATATACATACCCAAAAGAAATCAATCTTAGGGTGGAGGTCGTATATTGTTACATCATTTGATTTAGTAATTGTTATGTGTGAGGGATGCGGTTTTGTTGAATTTGTTGTAAAAACACGGCGAACAATTTGCCTAGTTGTTCTACTTTCTGTTCTGGATTGAAAACGTTCCCTGCATTGTGTGACTAGTGGCGGATTGGTGGCATTTTATCTAAGTATTGTTCTTGTGAAGAGTATTACGGATTTGGTGCTGTTTTAACTACGATAGTTATTACATTTAGTTCAGCTTTCAGCCCTGGCGTTCTTGGGCGAGGCCAAAGTCTTCTTGTTTTATTTTAAGTGTTTATTCATTTTATTATTTCACTCTGTAGTTTTTCATTCCAACTTTTGTTTGAGGTTCTTTAAAATTATTTTTGACTTTTTTAGTGCAATTCGGATTACAGAGTTTAAATGTGTTACCGTACCTCTAGTGAGTGTGGTAATATTTTAATTTTTGATATATGGATGGGTGTGATGGTTTCGAATTTATTCCATTTAATTTTTAGAGTATTTGATTTTGAAGGTAGTGAGTGCGGGGGTGCTAGTTGATATGTTTTAATAAAAACCATAAAGTGATCTGACGGTAGTTCAAATAAGGTGGAGGTGTAAAAGTTCACACTTGAGTTTGTTATAAACTGTATCACCGGGTTTCTTAAAGATCACATGGGAAATATATTGGTGATGGAGGAGATATTACTGTGAGTGAGTTTCTTTTTTACATTTGCTCCAGTGTTCCACAATCATAGTTGGTTGAAGAGCATCTCAATATTTCATTTTTAGCGTTTAGATCACCCAATACAATTGTATTTTTATTTACTTTAAATAGGAGTATTAAGACTATATATTTTTTGACCTGGGGATTTATAGACAGCAATTATTAACTAATTAGCAAGTTTTACGTTTATTGCAACTGTTTCGATGTTAATTGTTTTGGGTGTGTTTATGGGATAATGGATTAAATTAGATTTTATAGCTATGAGCACGCCTCCACCTTTGGTTGGGTGTCTATCTTTTCTATGAATTGTGCATCCTGAGATGAATGTCTTTCGACTGGGTTTCCGTTACGCAGAGTGTATAGATATTATGGGAATCGAGAAATTACATGAGCTCAATTTTTATTTCTTGCGCTTAAAAAGGAACTTCTTAAGAAGAGAAAGTTATGTAATACTGCGCGAAAAAACGCGAATTTTCGGCAAAAAACTCTTATTACAGGGCCCTGAAAACGAAAAAGGGGATAACTCCAGTTGCTAAATTTAGGGGGAAAAACATCTAACACGTGGTGTGGCTAGACTCCATTTTATGGGTCCTTGATATGGAAAAATCGATTGACGGCGAAAACGTCTGTCCGTCCGTCCGTCTGTGAACAACGCTAATGGCTAAACTGTCCAGCCGATTTTCACCAAACCTGATATTCCCCAACTAAATTGACTGATGTCGCGGACCCTCGAATTTGAAACCGATCTTTTATTTTGGGGGGGTACTTTACATAAAGTCCCTCGGACATTAAAAAAATTTTCAAAAAAATGGTGCCATCGATTTTAATTAAAATTTGTTGTTGGATAGTCTGAAAGACGTTCACGAAAATGGTGCAGGTCCCATGTCGGTTGAAAACCCTAATTTTTTCGAAAATACAAAACTTCAAAATGTTTTCGGCGTCTTCCTACAACTACAATTAAGAATATACATTTTTTAATGAAATGCGTTCATTAAAACCATCTTCAAATAAGGGCATGCTGAAGTTTTCGAAAATGTGAGTATACTTTGAGTAAATGGCCGTTAAACTTAGCCGAGTGCTTTGATACTCCTTCGTGATCGGGATTTATTCCCTTTTTCGTTTTTCTACCCCGTAGCGAGAAAGTAATTAAAACATTTTGTGAAGTCCTTAAACGTTTGCCTCGTATTCGCAATTCGATGTACGCTCTAGGCTTCCTATTAATAGTTGAACATCTACATCACCACGTGAGAACCTCAGATAGACCTTGACAGCTGTCAGGACCCAGCAGAGCTGGGAACTTGGAGACTACTGGCCGCTAGCGACATCTGTGAATCTTCACGGGAGTCAAGCACAACAAAAATCTCGAAGTTGTTCAGATACGGCAGATTACTATATATCTACAGGCGTAGAACAATTTGAAGAAAGGAAAAATCACAACTTACGGTATTGTTAATGACCAAGGTTATAAACGTAATTTGAACTCATTTTCCCGCTGAACCACTAAAATAACCTTCAATGTATGAAACATTGTAATGCAACAATTGTGTGTAACGTTTAGGAAATTAGACGCCATTCTGTCCAGTAAAAATACAAAGTAAGTTTTATATTTCGATTCTTGGACCTGGAATTTAAATGTTATTACATTTTTAAGACATACATGGGCTAATCCCCCTTACATTTTTTCAATGTATTATTAACAGCCTTACAATATTTCAATACAAAAATAAAAATATAATATTAATAGCAATACAAATTGTGAGAGCACTCAAATTGAAATTATTTTTTGTCAACATTCTTTCATTCTCTCTCTCTCTCTCTCTCTCTCTCTCTCTCTCTCTCTCTCTCTCTCTTTTTTTCTTCTTCTTGCTTTCATTCAGTCTTTCTTTCTCTTATTCTTTAACTTTCGTTAAGCTTTTAGATTAAATTTTACAGAATATCAAATAGTCATTTTTTTTTCATTCCCATCATACCTTCTTTCAATGATTATTTCTCCCTTTCTTTCATCCATTCGTTCTCTTTCACTCATTTTTTCTTTCTTCCTCACCTGTCTCCCAAAACGTACCTGTAACCATCTGACGTAACGTAACGTAACCATCTGACCTGACAAAACCTGAGTCCCTTTAGTGACACAAAAACCTAGTTTTGTGGGCCAAAGCAGATAGTTTCCGGGTAATGCACGATTGTATTATGTTTTGCCGTATTTTGTTTCTTATGTAAAGATATTTAATTTTAAAAAAGTGTATTTGCAATTGCTTCATCAGAACAATAGGCAAATATGTTGTTCTGACACATTTGTAATGACATGAGAAGAAATTGTGGACTTACTTCGTGGATTTTTTAGTGGCAATAAATGATTTCTTTAGCGTACACTAATAATAGAATGTAATCATCTGTAATCATTATATAATAAGCTGTAAAGAGAGAGAGAGAGAGAGAGAGAGAGAGAGAGAGCAGAATTTGATGTAGGACTACAAAGTAACTCTATACAGTGCAGTAGCACCACCTACAGGGTTTTGTATGTATGGTTTTTTTAAAATTGTAAACGGTAATTTAACTTTGTACTGTATAAAGGTAAGAATAATGTTACAATATTACACTGTATAAAGAGATAAAAATAAACATTTATTTAGTACCTAGTCATTTCTTTTCCATAAATGACTTACTACTCATCTTCCAGTTTTGAAAGAAAAACCAAAACATGAAAATGTGTTGAGAGGTACATAGACACGTCTTGCAACATTGAACAAAAAAACAACAAAAAAATCGAGTACCGATATGTTCATGTATTAAAAAAAGAAAATTATTCACTTTACATAACAATAAATTAAAATTTATGAAAATAAACATCTATCCATCGCACTGTAAATGCTTTCTCTCAATTTTAAAGAAATTAAAACAAAATATTATAACTTTTTGAAAGCATACACAAAATATTTATTTCAAATTACATGTCGGACTCTCGCAGAAATTAATTATAGAGTGAAAGTTGTTCATTCGGGCCTGCGTTCATTCCGCCCTGATATTACTGATATCACACTTTTGCGTGTTCAACTAATTACTCGTAGAGTATGGAAGTTCAGGCATTTATTTTACCTAAAATAACCACGTAAAAATGTATTTATTTTTACTAAAGTAAGCATACAAAATAGGCATCTATTCTAGCTACAGTATGGAGTAAAAACACAGGAAACATTAAAAAATCACATTTTTTAAGAAATTAATGTAAAAAGTTAATATTTAAATTTTTTCAAATTTTTATTCCAACTCCAAAAATACATTAGCACTCACGTGGAAGAATCTTGATTGCACATGACCAGGACAACTAAAAATTTATTTTACTCGCTGTCTCTACGAAATACTACAGTGGACTCCCTTTTTAATCTTGAAATAGTATCAATGAAAACAGAATTGTAGATTTCGCTTTTCCCAAGCGAGAAGGGAAGAGAGAACAAGATGGAACTGAGAAGGGTATATCATGTACAGACAGCTCTGTCCCCGAAAGGGATCCGAGACCATACACAATCATATAATGAGATATCTCGTGAGCGTCTGTAAGCACAAGTCTGTAAGCATCAATGAAAAATATAAAAATCTTCTCTGGTATCATCTTCCTTTCCCTTTTAGATTTTTAACACAACCTGACACTGGAGCTTCCGCGTCCACAGAAAGACAATAGATGACCATGCCTTCATTTGTCCAGGCTTACAGGAATGTTTCCAGCTTGAGAGAGATTGGTGCCAGGAAAAAAATGATGAAAAAGGCACAAATAAGGCGAAATTCCAAAAATAGCCATTATGAGCTAAAATGGCAAAATGAAAATCTACTAAAACAACTCCAGAAGTATAATTAAGAGTTTCCTATAGTTAAAAGTCATAAAATCGTAACAATAATAAAAATGCATTTTGCCAAATTTCAAGGCTCTAGACGACTAACGCTGACAAATAATACTGGAAAACGTGTTGTAACCCCAATAGTTCTGGTTTAGTTAACATGCACACATTGTGGACAACTTTAATCAACTTTGGTTCGACTTAATAAATAGGGAGTTCGTTAAATATACCCGGACCATTCTGGCCTGGATCACAACAACACTCTAAACTTCTCGCCTACTGCGTACTTATGTAGTAAAGTGAAAGTATTGTGATGCTGTAGCGGAAATTAGCTATTTTTCGTCCGAAAAATTGGAAGATTGATCCACATTTGGATCAATAGATCACTTTTCCTAAATGCAGAAAATTACTTCCTTAAACACGTTCAGCGGTCAGAATACACGTTTTGTGGATCCTTCTTATAAAAAATTCAACTTATGGCAGTACGTCCGTCAGTCAGCGGTGAAGACTAGTGCCCAAAATATCCAGACGATTTTCTCGTAAATTGGTGTTCTCGCATCACTCAATCTAAAAGAAGACAACGCCCTGCGAATTTCCATGAGATTTTTTTTTTGGGGGGGGAGGTGCTTTACATAAAGAATAAACATTTTCAAGTGATGATTTAACTTGTCCTTGGATAGCGTAAAGAACTCTTAAAAATGGGACAGGTCTAATTTTCGTAGAAATCCCCAATTTTTTTTAAAATTGCGGAAGATCATATTATTTTCGGAGTCATCCTCCGACTACAAAATTGAAAGCATTTTTTTCTTATAAAATCACTTCTTTGAAAACAACGCTTTGAATAAGGTCCCGTGGAATTTTTCAAAAATATGAGTAGTTTTCACGTAATTTCGGGTGAAATATAATCCAATATTTTATGAAAAAGGATCCAATTCTTTTAAAATGTTGTTTCTTTAATAGAATTCGTACGCTTATAACAATGGCGCAGGTTCCATTTTCGCTGAACTCTGAAGTTTTGAAAATGAGTGTTAGAGTATACTTGGTTGTTCTGGAGACGCCGCGACCTACACACAGATGACAAGGTTTCGGCATCCATGACTTTCCTGACCTATGACGGCGGACACGGCATCTGAGCGTAGGTCGCGGCGTCTCCCGAATAGCCAAGTATACTCGTATATACAAGGAGCAATTGCTCTCTCAAACCGGGAGCGGTAGCTCAGTGCATCAACTGATGTCACTGCAGCGCCTCTGACCGGGAGGTCCTAGGTTCGAATCCTGACGACGGCAGGATTTTCGACACTAGCTTTTCAGCTAGTGTCGGCTGCTCAGATCGGTAGTTTACCATGGTTTCTCCGATCAATACTAGGCGAATGCCGGAGCAGTACCCTACCAAACGGGCCACGAACCGCGCGCGATCTGTCCTTCCCCTTCCTTGTCCTAACCTCTCCCCTTACACACACACTTACACTAAAATGCAATACACTACTACATATTTCGGGAGACCGGTCGGGAGCTTAGAGCTTATCCCGGCTGGGGCGGTGCCCCGCTGGTGGGAGAGTGCTGGTCAAGGGGAAACCTCACTAGCCGACGGTAGGTCGGCACCGGATCTCGCCATCCAGCGGAGGAAGATCACCGCCATTTCCCGAATAAAACATGCACTACACTAACGGGACCAATGACCATAGCAGTTGACGCGCCCGGAAACACGAAAAAATCAATCAATGAATCAACGCTCTCTCAAAGATTCTGCTGGTAAGTTTGTACATGTGAATACTTAAATATTGAAATACAAATAGACAAAATACATTCAAAAACACACTTGAGACATTTGTTTAGTAATGTGGGAGTAGGTAGACCTTTGCAAAGCATCTTCAAAACGTTCATAGTAAACTTCAAATCTCCGTCCACGAGCGTGACATGCGATTAATGAATATAAATCAAGAACATAGGAAGTTAAATCTCTTGTTTATGACCAACTGGAACAAAGCGTGATTTACACAACTGCATAATCACCTGCTTTTGCTAACAGGAAATATACAAATGTGAGTTGAACTTCATCACTTTACAGTTTCATTAATTTAATGGTCGAAATGTATTTATTCTTCAATGACAATAACAGCCTTTCATCAAAGGGTCGGAACTGGCTGACAAAAATCAACATTCTCCGGTGCGATTAAAACTCCTTTGTTTGCTTTTGAACTGAGGACAGCTATCATGGATTCCTCAAGTTGCGAACATTTCCCATCGGGTTGCAATATCTTCAGTTTTATTTATCTCTTGCAGCACCCGCGCGTCCGATCAGCCGCGGGCCCTATTTGCACTTTGAGAAATTGTGGAACGCGTGATTTTATCACGCGTCGCCTCCGCCGCCGGCTGGTGAGATAGGGCTCTCGCGGTTCCAGCAGCCCGTGGCCCGCGTGCTTGATCGCCCCGTGCCGTTCCCACTCGACCCGTCCGTGGACTTCGGCCTCGCGACAGGCACATCGCGTCGCCACGTGCAAGGGCCGTCGGCCACGATTGGCTGCCTCGGTCAGGCTGCCCCCGGTCATACGATGCCCCCAGCCTGCGGCCGCATGGACGCCTCCGCCACCGCCATCCCCCCCGCCTCCGCCGCAGCCGCTGCAGCCGCGCCCAACAAAGCCCGCGTGCCCTGCTCCCGCGTCGCAGACAGCACAGCACGCTCAGCCCTGCCCGTCAACTCCTGCCGACGACGACGGTCGCCCAAGGAACAGGTGAGCGCTGGCGTTGGCCACCCTACGCCAAAAGGAACTCTTTACCACTTGCATTGTCAAAACAATGAAGTTTTAGTATACCGAAGAGTAAATCACTTAATATCGGAATCAACCACCAGGTAAATATTGCAGTTAGGCTTTCTACTTAACGTAGTGAAGGACGAGACACAAGCTAGCAATCGCCAAGAGTTTAACTCGTAGACACTTGAATCTTCTCGTCCAGTCACTTAGTGATGTCTAATGTAATTAAAGTGAAAAAGTCCAGCTTTATTAAATTTGAGGATAATAAATCATTCTAGAGTAAATTTCAGTGAGGCATTTCACTTAAAATCGTGAAGCAGATCGTCAAGACATTTGCCATCTTGCTTGACGATTATGAGGTGAGTTTCTAGTTGTTTGCGCGCGGAAATTAGAGACTAGTGAATGTGATCTGAAATATAACAACTTAACTTGATTTTATTCGTTAACAGAAAATCATCACAGTATCAAGATGTTCAGACACTCCATTGGAAATAGTTTAATTTTATTTGCAATTGGAAACGTGATGCGATCACATTAATTAAAAAACATTTTCAGGGATGAAAATGGCGTTCTACATGTCCTACAGTTGTCCTGCCAAGGCATTGCCTCACAGTAATTACTTTCCGTGAACGTTAAAAGTTAGTGATTAGTATTGTGTTTTGAATAGTGCATTTCATTACATTCTGTAATCAGAAATATATTTTCTAGGTAAATGTCATTTAGTTTATCCCAGATCCTCCTTTAGAGATATCAGATTCAGTTTAACACCTCATAAAAATAATGAAATGTGAATGACACCACAATTATATCGCACGTATTTCGCAACAATTTGCGAAGAGTTGCAGTGTAATTTGTGCGTTAATGTAGATTGACACGTACCTATGGATTCTCATTGAAAAACATCAATTGTCTTTCAACTGGCTTATCATTATTGGAAGTGATGCCAAGAAAATTCAAAGAATAACATTTAATGAGTTGAAGACTGAAAACCATCAAATGATCCCCTCTGGTCGTTCTCAAGTGAAATAATTTAATTTTCATTTGTAAGAGCAAAGTTTTTGCGACGTTACTTTAATGAGAAGCTCTTTTATGCAATAAAATAATATTATATAATTAATTAATTAATAATATTTTTGCTACGAGTAATTTCGTCGTGAAAATGCCGTGTAATCAGTTTCTTCACGATATTAGCGAATTTGTTGTTGAGATAAGTTCCTTTAACACCCGTTCCTTTTCTCTTCGTCTTCATTCTCTCCTCTGCTTCGAGACCTCTGATTGCATGAATGGGCCGTCCGCTGTTTCACATTTCCGGCCTTTACTCTTCTAAATTGGGTTGCAATTTCCTTCAATTAGTTCTTCAGGACAATAGCTGGAACATTGTTCTTTTAGTTTAACTATCACTTTTATTTTGTTTTTATCATTCATAATTTTTATAGTCGCATAATCTATTTTCAATACATATCTGTTTTACATGAAAAATTATAAATGCAAAATTAAGTGTTTTTGAAACATTAGAGTGAAGTTACAGTTACGTTTCATTTACGAGTACCAGAATGGTAGTAATGTTAAAATATGATTATAACAAATCTGTAATGTATTTAGTGAAATAATTGTTTTTACGAGCTTCATGATGAAATGCGTATTTTTATGGCTTCATAATAACACTGTTTTTAATCAAGAATATAAGAGAAAATTAACAGAATACTTAGTTGGTACATTAAAAATGTTTCATTGTTAACATAGATACTTGAACGTTGATTAATGCTACTGCTAAATCAAGAAAACAAACAAATGTTGTTATGGTCCAAACAAACTCATTTAATGTTCCACTGTAGATCAATATATTACAAAATTAAGTAAAAGATACTCTGGGTCCGTCCCAGGTAAAACGTTGAAAGATACACGTTTCAATAAACATTATAATGAAACGGAGGAAACGAGGCGTGATCCGTCTCATTTCTTTTGTCTCCCGCTTGATTCGTGACCGCAACTATAGAAGCTTTCTCGGGGAGGGAGAGGGGGAGGAGGAGGAGGCACTTTCTGTTCCAAATCGAAAGTAGTTAGAAAATTCCAATTTGACGCATGTACTCATTACGAAGATGACTTGACAACACTGCTTACAATCGAGTTTTAATATAAATAAAATAGAAAATATGAAACAATTTTTTATACAATCGTGATGTTAAAACAAGTTAAGCTGGCAATTACTTTAATCGATAAATTTAATTCGCGTTTAATTAATTTCCGATTATAATGTGTCAAAGTTATATTAATAAAACTACAGAATCCTAATGTGTAACCCTCATTAAACATTTGAAAACAAAGTAGCTTTGGAACGTTACACTGGTTGCATACTAAATAACTCTTTTGAAGAACCGTAAGATATAATATTTAAAATATGGATTTAAAAAAATCACTCTGAATTATGTTTCGAAATTCCACTCCTTTTATAGTGAATCAAAAGCCTATTGATAATTATTTTTTATAAATTTAGCCAATGATTTTGCACGTCTTATTAGAAATAACCCATTACTTTCTTTTGCAGCGAAATATGCGTGAAATCTGGGAAGTCTGATTTACACCATAAGATATTGTTCGATAAACTAGGTATACTTGAATTTGCGTAAAAGATAGAAACATTACCTCAAGAAAGTGTTTAGACAATTTTTATTCAAAATATGAAGTACAAGTTGATAAGAACATGAAAAAACTGAAGAATTTTTTAAACAAACTTTATTTTTTAATTTTTTTTTTACAAAGTCGTTAGGTCTTTCTTCACCGGCAATTTTTGAGCAACGTAAATCAATAAGTTTCTCAACCAAGTTTATATTCACCTCATTACACAGACTTTGTAACTTCCTTATGTAAGAAACAGTGTAAATATGCGTCCCACCGCCGTGAGGAGGGAACAATAAAGTTCGTAAACCACCTTTTAATTAAGTGACACTCATTAACTATTCGTGTAATTGAGAATTAATTCAACAGCTTTTCCTTGTTATTGTCTAGAGTGAACAATGTAATGTGGAATTAATGAGAAAAAATTAGCCCTATGTCAAGGAATTGCAAAACAGAATATTTTGCACAGTTAAATTAATGCATAAGCTGATTAAGCACGTGCATAGGACATCCGCTAGATTGAGATACCCAATTATTTCGTAAACACACATTTACATATTTAAATTATTTCTTTATTTTGTATTACAATGGTTATATTTTATTTTCATTTTGTTTTAAAAGCATATGCTAAATTTTTCCTTATTATTGTTATCAATATTAGGATTAAGGATTTTGGTTATGCTTACAGTTTATTACGATATTAATTTGGGCCTATTATGTAAATACTTTTCACAGTTCTCATGTCGCATGGTGTACAACATGCTGCTAACCCGATTTAAGGCAAGAAATATCATCTATATCATCTGCTGTTAACTTTATTGAGAGGGCATGAAGGCATATTAGCAACTTGTACCATGTAAATTAAAATTTCATTCGATTCTAAATATATAATTTAAAATATTTAATGACTAGAGGGCGGATTTCAATGCACAAACATGTTTCCCCCTGTAGTCAGAAAGTACGCTTTTTTGGCATGAGATCGAGCCCTCCATACTAAATTATATAAACATAATATGATTTCACAACTATCGCTTATTTTGCCAGATTAACAACGTATATCTAAAAAATTGCTAATTATTCTGTATATACACACACACATATATATATATATATATATATATATATATATATATATATATATATTGAATATTTTGCGTTTATTGTTAGTCAAATTTATTGTAATAAATATATTTTTTATAAATATTGTTATGTGTTTTTATGTGCTATATTTGGCTAATATCATTTTCCTGTATCTGAATTATCCATGATATTTGACGGAAAATCAGGACAGTTTCTAGAAGGCGTCGAGTCTGTCGAATACACATTATAAGGCATATTTTACTGCATAATTTTATATATACTTCATACACTATTAGTGCATATTAATCCGGCCCCTCTGTAGGACATAACGCAAAGACATATAAGACGTGGGTAATACAAAGTTTACATCATATTCATTTAACTCTATCTTGAAAAAGTTGTTATGTTTTAGAACTAATGAGATTTTTGATATACAGCACAGTAATTCTAGAGAAAGAGAATGAAGTAAATATATTATGTTTAGTTTCCTATAACATTTTTTAATCAACTGTTCAAGTCATGCTTACAGATATCATTTATTAACAAAGCAGAAACATGAAAAGCAACATTCGAGTATTGCGAGTGGGAATATCTTCAGAATGAATTCCCAACAACAATCAATGTTTTAAACCAGTGGTACAAAAGCAACATATATTTTCTCGCATTATTTGTAACTTCTGTAATTTTCGAAAATTCAAGAATTGCAACAGAAATGAGACCTGTGCCACAATTTTTACCCTTCTCTCTATACCAGGAAACTTTTAAGGAAAAAAATGTGGAGCGGACTTTGAGAAACAGTTTTTTATAAATTGCATTAAATTAAAAAGCAGAAATTTCTGTTTAGATTAAATTAGAAGTAAAAACTATTCGTTTCTTTCAACACATTGTTCACGATCTTATTTAAATATCTAATTTTAATAAAAGATTTCCTGTAAAAAATCTCTATCATCAGAATTGTAGAATTGCTATTTTGTTGGCAATTTTCGAAAATACAGAGTGTTTCCCAGAAACAGGACCATCACCATTTTTTCCGTTCTTTGGTCTATCCGAGAAACAAGTTGAAAAATTGGTGCCATTTTTTTTAGAAAATAAACGTATAATATTGCTTATATTTTAAACACAATTACGCTTAGACTACTTATATTTTCGAAAAATTGTACCTGACCTTGTTTCAAGATCTGCCTTTGAACAAGGGATTGTATAAAAGGAAGAAACACCTATTTTCAACTTTTGTGATATCTCGAAAATTCACAGATTTCGACAAAAAATAAAACGGAAATTTTTTGAAGCGTCATTTACACATTCCGAAGTCAAAGTTTAATCTACAACTTTGGGAGCCATTTTGATAACATTTTTAAAATGTTGACGCTTCATGTAAATTAACTCCCAAAATCAAAATACCCAGATTTCAAAACTAGCAAGACCTTGTGTTTGTTAGGTCGCTAAGGAATAGTAAATTTTGGAGAAAATCGCCTTGAAGATGTAGGTGCTGGCGTTGACCATAGACAGACAGCTGGACGACGAGACAAACTTTTTGCTCAATCGATCATTCGGTATCTGGACCCACAAAACGTAGGTTTCGACTACAGAACTAGTTAAACTAGAAACTTTCTACATATATAGGAACAAGAATATCAATTTTTTCGTAACCAGGTCCCTAAAATAAGTTTTTCTATAGAAAAATTGTCCAATTCCACCGCAGCATTACAATACTTTCTGTCTACTACATAAATATAGTAAGGCAAGAAATTAAAAATGACATGCCATGCATGATTTTGCAGTTCTCCTTCTTGCAGTGCTTTTATTGAAAATCGGATCTATATAACTTTTATAAATAGATTTTATAAAAGTACTTCTTTTACGAGCAAAAAACTAGAGAAAAAAATTACAAGTATTTTTCAGAAAAGTTTGAAAATGTCACATGGGCTTCATGTAAAGTACTCCAAACATTAAAATACCTTAATGATCAACGTATCGGAGCATCTAGATCTTACTCCTGACTTATTTACCCATTTCGAGTTAAAAAGCTACTCATCTGACAAAATTAAGAGAAAACTCATGCATTCATCCTAACAGATACACAGAAAGAAAGACAGACAGACATCCCGATTTTCGGAAACAAAACATTTATCTACTCACTACCAGCATCAATTTTAACCATCTTTGGAAAGACACAAATAAACCTTAATCCTGACTTGTCAGTGAATTTACAGCTCAAAAGAACCTTCAACACAGATTTTATGACGAACTCGAGTTCGTATTTTCGAGGCTATTCCAATACGTTTCCGCTCTGTACCCTAAAGGGAAGAAGGACCTATCAAATTTAAATTCATATGAAGCACGTTGAATGCACTCATATGAAGAACCGGTCAAAACATTGACTTTCACAATAGTAGTTTAATGCACTCATATGAAGAACCGGTCAAATGACATTGTAAAAAATGTTTATAGAGTCTAATACAGTTAATACTTATTCGGTTTTTGCGGGTGCACTAAAACGTGGCGGCGTTGGGGAGGGGGCTGGCACGCGACCGTGCAGGCGACGTCGGCTGGGGCAGGTCAGCGCGAGGCACATGTGGTGGCGTGGCGTGGTGTGGACGAAGTGACCCTTGTCCGAGATGAAAAACGACGCTCTCTCCACAGGTCAAAGTTTCCAACGTGCTAAGATTTGCTAGAAGTCCATGCCACGGGTCACTAGAAAGGCCGCTTTGATATCCTACACTGGGGGTGAAAGGAGCTGATCAACGAATACATATTGAGACATTAATTACAAAAGATGCTGATAAACCCACACGCTCATTACCATCGGACGGAAAAGAATTATATTTTTCCTGCTTTGCCTCATTAAGGCCATATTAATTATTTTGTCGTGTAATTAAGAATACGAATAATGCAGTGATTTATTTCCAACAAAGAGGATAATTGATAAAGCAACGGGTAAAGAATAAAATGCTATTATGTCAAGTGCAAACGCATTGTCATTAAAATACGCAATGTCATTGACGCACTGAAATACGCAATGTCATTGAAATATGCATTGTCAACGTCATTGAAATATTCAATGTCGAGTAACAAATGACACAGATTTCACCATCGTAGAATTCTGCACTTTCGAAAATTGCAGAAGTTGTAAATAATCCTAGAGAGTACAAGTATGTCATTAGCACCATTAATTTATTTACTCGACACTGCCTATTTAAATGCAGCTACACTTGACTTACAACATTCCTGTGGTCATTTATCCTTCACACGTTGCTTCATTAATTTTCCTCTTTCATAGAAATAAATCACTGCATTATTCGTATTCTTAATTACATGATAAAATAATTAATATGACTAATGAGGAAAAGGAGGAAAAATACAAATATCTTCAGTCCGATAGTCACGAGCTTGTGAATTTAACAGCATCTTTAGTCGGGGATCCATACACCACGCTATTACACTTTTCGTGAAGACTCATTTTGTTAAAATATTTAATTTGTTGCAGTCTTTTACAAGAGTTGCAGTTGTAGTGTTAGACAAGAGCAATATAATAATTTTTTGAAATGGCAGTTGAGTAGAGATGCAGGTCACTGATAATGATAATAATAATAATAATAATAATAATAATAATAATAATAATAATAATAATAACGTTGTTCCGTTAAGTACGAACGGGTAAAACTGGCACATAACTCGAACGTGTGTGGATGACTTAAGTACTCTATGTTCTATACAAGGTTTTTAAAATATGACATTAATATAATACCCTATGGTGACAGTATCCCCACCCCATCCCCGTAGGTGAATTTAAAGAAATGTATTCCTAAAATGCATAGAAGTAGGCAAATCAGAGGTTAACCATATTCTGTGGATGTTTTAGATCGCCCACACGATGGATCTCAACGAGGAAAGTGCGCCTAGCGGAGTCCTATTCGAAGAAGATGTGGCTGAGCAGGAAGCCAAAATGGCGAACGGAGGACCGAAGAAGGGCAAGAAACTCGAAGACCCCTACCGGCTCGAAATTGTATGGTTCAATGTCCTATGGTTTGTCCTTCTCCATGCTGGTGCTTTGTACGGTGTATATCTCATCTTTGCATCTGCCAGGATCTACACAACATTATATGGTATGGACACTTTTATGTGCGTTTTAGAAGAAATTCATGGATAATGTCTTGCTTTCTGGTCATATAAATGTGTTAGTGATCGTTTTTTGTCACATAAACTACAATGATAAACACGTGTTTACCCAGAAAACTGATAAAACATCCTTAAATGCACCCCGAGATGCTTTTTCACAATCGTTTAACAATTCTTTGAAACTGAGATCTTTCAATAGATCACGGATCTGAGGGCCAATGAAAATTACTTGTTTTATCCTTGCGTGCATTTTAATTCGTAAGAATTGGAAACCGTCACGTTCTTTGTCCATTGCCTTTACGATATTTTTCATTAATTCTCATTGGACGTGTAGTGGAGGTACTAACTTCTAACTTCACGTATTCTACGCGATGACTTTAACTGAAATACATTTCCCTATTTAGAGCTATGATTATGATGTTTTAGAGTTGTAAAAAATTTCATAGTTCCTCATTGCAAATCACAGTGAGCAGAGAGGTGGGGTACATCGAAAAGGTACCCTCGATTCAAAAGAAAGGGAACTAGTACGAGAAGTAAATTATTTTGTATCACCCTAGTCCTCTAGTTCTGTGACATTTTGGAGCATTGAATTGGTTGTTTTTCCATCCCTTTATGCACGGGATTTCACCAAAACATTTCTTATTAATTTAATACTTAGTGTGTTTATTTTTTTCACAAAACAATGTAATGTATACATCTACACAGTATTTAACAGATAACTTATTCGACTAATGAAAGAAAAACAAGGAGGACTAGCGTGAATTACACTGGTGGGACACTTTGATAATTTGTAAGGAAGCTGTTACAAAGACGGGATTGGCTGAAGTTTAATGCAATTCTTTGTTACAATTGATCACACGAAAATAAGTGAAATAGTGAGTAAAGCTGTATGTGAGGGATAAATATAATCTGCGCGTTATCTTGAGTCCCAAATCGTAACCCCACTCTTTTAGTATGTATAGTTAAATTGTAATTAAGGTACCAACAAGTGTTTGGCAACATTTTGAAACCAGAATTTTGGCTCCCGAGTTATAGAAAACGTACTGCATTGCAAAACAAACGATTTTAGAGTAATTCTGACCAAATAACGAACTCATCTCGCCCAATTTCTCATGTACAGGTCGTAGCAAACAAAGAGCTCATAACACATGCCCATAAAAAGATATATTTACAGTCTAGAACCAAAGCAAATGAGCTATCCCAGTGTTTGCTTAAAGGATGAAAGAAAACTGAACAAAAAACGTGATTTAGATCGAGTCATTGATCCACAAGCTTCAGTACAATACAAGATAGGTTTCTAAGTTTACCTACTGCTGCGGGCAGAGCCACCTCAACATGGATGGACCGAGAACTCGCCTCCAAGCATTTCACCAACATCCCCGCCACACCATTCGTCCAGTTTCCCATCGACTCTCTGATAAGGTTGCCAGACGAACAACAATGGAATACAGGACATTCACAGCAAAATTGTTTACATTTATACAACTAAATAGTATATCAAGTAAATTGTATAACAGAGAAATATATCAAGTAAACAACTAAATAGAAGATGATAAATGACATTGCACACTTTCAAGAATAACAATGTGACCACTTTTACTCGGATGAATTTCCCTGAATTTTCCAGGTTATTTTCTTATTTCTCCATCACAAAATTTGTGAAGTATTAGAGGGTATTTAAATAAAATAGTAAATAAAGAATGACTTAGGTCGTTATTAAAACAATATTATTGACTAAGTCCTTTTCCCCTTTGCATTCCAGATTTTCTTGCACAAACACTTTGAAAGAGAGAGAGAAACAAATGCAGTTCGATTCAAAACACACAGTAACCTTCTTCAACTATTTTGCAGCTCTCAGATTGCACCGTAAAAATACAGAACTAGCAATGTTTGCTTAACAAAGGAATTAATCGCTTGCGTTCTCGTATGTAGCGCATAGTTCTGCGATGTATCACAAATAGTCCCAAAACGCAATTTTTTGTAGGACTGTGTGGGTTTATAAGAGTAAAAAATTCAGGCCATTTGGCAGTCACAAAGACAATTCTGCGGGACAGCGGGACACATGTCGATATTCAGGACGCATCCCGCTTTTTGAGGACGTTTGGCGAGCGTGTTCTCCGATGCCTTGCAGGCTTCTTGCTGTGCGAACTGTCCCTGCTGAGCATCACCGCGGGCGTCCACCGCCTGTGGGCCCATCGCGCCTACAAGGCCAAGTGGCCCCTGCGCCTCACCCTCATGATCCTTAACCTGCTGGCGTACCAGAACTCCATCTACGAGTGGGCGCGCGACCACAGGGTGCACCACAAGTTCAGCGAGACCAACGCAGACCCCGTGAACGCCAAGCGCGGCTTCTTCTTCTCGCACGTGGGCTGGCTGCTGTGCCGCAAGCACCCCGAGGTGCGCGCCAAGGGCGGTCGCATCGACCTGAGCGACCTGGAGCGCGACCCCATCGTCATGTTCCAGAAGAGGTGAGGTTCCTTTCCCACCGACACCTCGCTGCTCTGCTCCTAA
The DNA here is from genome assembly GCA_011170035.1 of Teleogryllus occipitalis. NCBI lineage: Eukaryota > Metazoa > Arthropoda > Insecta > Orthoptera > Gryllidae > Teleogryllus > Teleogryllus occipitalis. The sequence continues at coordinate 106,283 of BLKR01014971.1, read as the reverse complement.
TCTAGAACCGCTTCCTTCACGCGTTGAACATGCTTTTCGTTTCATGTGTATTAAAACGATTTATTTGTAACTAGCCGACTCGGCAATGCTTCGCTCTTGCAGTGTATAAAATAAATACAATTCAAGTTCAAAATCAATTTTTTCAATGAAGATTAGCTACGTTTTATCTACATTTTAAAAAACAAATATTCGAATAATGTTGTGCACCATTAGCATTTGGTGGGGCGTTCCTACTTTCTAGATCGCAACTTCGATGTTATTCGATATTATGAGTCAAAGCGAGGCGTGTAGTTCAAAAAGATATTCATAGGTCGCACTTGAAGCAAGGTCCAATGGGAGTGGCGTAGAGCGCAACTCGTATATTAACTTTGCAAAAATAATGCCCCGCATATATTCAAAGTACTCTTTAAATACTCCTGAGACTAGAGAAGAAGGCTAGATAGGAACAACTGAGGAACTCCTGAGACTAGATAAGAACAAAAATGGAAAATTTCAACGAAATCGGTCATTTTAATATTGCTAAGCACAGAAATTTTATTTTGTTAACGGTTGGGTTAGGTTACTGTGACCATGATGCACAAACATTTACGATTACCAGAAGCTTTAACACTAATACACATATGTGTACATTATTTACAAAACGTAAAATAAAATAATGTATGGGAAATCATAGGAGGTGAATTATGAAGCTGATGATACAAACGACAAATATTTTTTCAAATGTTTAATTTCATTTTAATTCTGATATCTCTTAAAAAGAAAATCAATAATCTAATGGAAAAGTACATCTCCGAATGTGTAACAGAACGCGCAAATGGGAGTCATTTTGTAGATTACAATCGAACAGATAAATACCTGTCCGAAATCAGTGTTTTACGGGCCTAGGAAGCACAAATTTTAAGTTATGCATAGTGGTAGCGTGTGTGTGTCGCAATCTAACGAGTGTTGTATGTAGCATGATAAAAATATCTCACAATATAATTCGACTCACTTCAAATTAGTGTGCAGGCTGTACGGTTGATCGTGTAAAATGTGTGTTCAAGGGAAAATTCCCGTTGGAAGAGGCTAAAAGATTCTTCTCTTGTATTTTGAAAATTCGGCAACTGACACAATTTTTCATGAAATATTCGAAATTAGGAGCACAAATTAATCAGAGATAATTCATTTCATGCATAGAACGATTTAACTATTGATCAGTGTAATCAATACCCTTGCATAAATCATACACATCTGTGGGCGGTATTCAGCAGAGAAAAGTGTTGTCAATGAATAACGGACTTGCTATACAATAAACTGATGTTTGGAATGTGATGCACACGCCATTACTAACATAAAAAAAACAACTAAATCAGCCTTAGTGGTGCCCTTGTGTATCAAAATATTGCTTTAGTGATTCTTTTAAAGAAGGAATGATGAATACTATTGATTACATTTCAGAATATTAGTTGAACTACATATTATGTTGTGATCAATGGATAAATCAGCGCAACGCAGACACTGTTGGAAAATTCTCTGCTGTGTTAACAATAAGAGTTTTTTCGCTATAATTTAATAATTTTGAAGGACTGAGAAAGAGATCAATTGGTTACATTAAAATCATTTTGAATCAATAGGTAAGTTAAAAGACAGGAAAATTCTCGTATTCTTCAACAGGAAAATTATTCTCCGGAAATTAGAAGACATTCTCGTATTCTTTAAGAGGAAAGTTATTTTTCCGACCAACTTAATCTCACGTCTTTTCTGCACGAATTAGAGGATCGGATCGGATGATCTGCAGCCTTGACATCTGCACAATGTGGAACATTAAGAATTCTTCTCGATAAACGAGCCTTAACTGAATGATTGCATCGTAACACAAACTGCATCGTAACGATACGAGAAAAATTCCGTCTGATATTTCCTCTGGACAATGCTAGCCACTTTAAAAGTATACGTAGTGGAATTCCACTCCACATTACATTTCAGCAATTAAATTTGTATAATTTCTATGAGCATTTTCTTTCTCTTTTACTTTTATTACTATTTACCAAATTATGTTATCAATTATGTTGATATTTATCCGTAGCAAACAATGACAAGAAGAGGCAACTGGTAAATCAGAAACAATGTTTCTAAGTAATTTATCCAGCCATTATGAATAATATTTCCCGAATCTGGTGAAAGTGAGTAGTGAAGCTGAATGAATTAGTTTATCTAGTCATTATATATAATATCTAGCCAAAGTTAGTAATGTGATTGTCTTAAAAAAAGTTACTTTGTTTAACCATTATGCACAATAGCTAGTCATTATGAGTTCGCCAAAAAATTTTCTTTTCTTATAGGTGGTAGAAGTGAAAGAAACCACGTCGGCGAACGATGTGTTAGAAAGAACCATGGGCTCCGATGGCAAACCGGCAAAGTATCCGCAAGCAAATCAGCCTTTTGAATAACCTAATATTTTTCGGACTAAGTAGACGCTTCACTACGCTTGTCCAAGTTGGTACCGACCTTCGGCCTTCGTGATTAACAAAAAATATACTTGAGTCTGCCCAATGCATAATTTTAAACTTTTTTTTATTTTGCCAAGTAATACTTGTTTGCCGAACAGTTTGTTAGTAGAAAGAAAAATAGAAATTATAACACTGTAAAACTCAAATGCGCTATTATCCATAATACCTAAAAAGAGTAATTAATTTTTAAAGAGAAATAATTACTTCAACCAAATCCCATCGACTGTTGTGAGAAAAATATGTACTCAGAAAATTGATTACATTAATCACTTCGCCTAGCTGATCTGGTGATAATAGTGTATAATGACTAGCGATTAGTATGCAAACTCCAGACATTATACATAAACTCTGATTTAATCACAATGACCATAACATATATTTGAACGTGGTTATTTGTTCTCCAGTATTTTCTACTTCACTTCTGTAGCAGACGAAAGTTCTTTTGAAATTTCTGAAATTTGGTAACTGGAGACGTAGAAGGGCAGTGCAACTTAAAACAAATTCTGTTTCTATTGACTGTACAAAAATATTGTGATATTTGCAGAAGAGTGTATAGTTTTTAATACCTAGAGTGAATTACCTTTTATTGTAACCTCGATTAACTCTTTTACTTTCATTTTTTTGCAGGCATTATTACAAATTGGTGCCGTTTGTTTCCTTTGTGATTCCAACTCTCATTCCTATGTATTTCTGGGGCGAGACACTGTCTAATTCTTGGTATGTGTCGACTATGTTCCGCTATTGCCTCTCTCTCAACCTAACATGGCTGGTCAACAGTGCGGCTCACATGTGGGGCAACAAGCCATACGACAAGTGAGTGCAACTTTTTCTTCTGATGTCAACACTTTTATTTCATATTACGTGCATACATTCCGCTACATGTGCAGTTAATTTGAGGATTAAGTTCTGAAATTATCCCTATAAATTCCAACAAATTTACTTCATGCAACGAGGAACTTTTGTTTATTTCTTGCATTCTTCATGGCAGACACAAGTGAGACAAATAATATTGAATGTCATAATTCACTCAACAATTTTTTGAAATCTAGTACTTACCTTCCTGAAATTTAAGAATTGCATCCTTTTAAGATTTTGTAATCATTATCCTTGAAGAAATGAAATAAAAACATTCCTATCGTTAATGCTAAGATAAATTAACTCATAACAATTATTCATTCATTTAAGGAACATCAATCCTGTTGAAAACCTTGCTGTCGCCATTGGAAGCTTGGGCGAGGGATGGCATAACTTCCACCACGTTTTCCCCTGGGACTACAAGACATCAGAACTCGGC